>CM047872.1:5277273-5287814 GCA_026212405.1 Petrea volubilis
GATGTCTTTTCACTGATTGTTTATTTCACATATCCACGTCGGAATTTCAGATATCAGTTAGAACCTGTCCATAAGTTAGATTCCTGTTGGTTCGTTGAGGGGATTTTGGCATATTGGGTTTTTTCCCCCCTTATCCCTGTACATCATGTTATTTAATCATTTTTTTGGTTTTAGGCTTGGGCTTAAAACTGAAAGTAATTCAGATCATGTAGCATACTGTTCCTGCCTTGCGGATTTGAAAGTACATGTCCGTGAACTTTTACTCTCTGCTGTAGATTATGCATGGTAGCAGTGTTACGGAAAGAATTCGAACAGTGGCTTTTTGATTTAAGAACCACCTTGAATGTAATGGTGCAGCTTTTATTTGGTTACAAACTTCATACTCACTTGAATAAAGTTTTGACTTGTTTGATGAACCTTTTTTATTTTTTGCGATGTCTCTTGATGGTTAATGATTCTTTTCTTTCTTACTTTTGAGCATGGCGTTTGTCATTTTTTCATGTTCATGAGCTTTAGCTCTACCCTTGGTTTATCTTATTGGGTAAGATCTTTTTTCTCTTTTCATTCAGGTACTTCAAGGGTCCAGAACTTCTTGTTGACTTGCAAGATTATGACTATTCTTTGGATATGTGGAGCCTGGGTTGCATGTTTGCAGGAATGGTGAGACCTTTAAATAGGCCTCTGTTTCCCATGTATTTTTCTTCAATTAGCTCTTATATTTCATGTTCTGATCTTGCTTCTTCTCTTAATCTAGATTTTTCGTAAGGAACCTTTCTTTTATGGACATGATAACCAGGATCAACTTGTGAAGATTGCTAAGGTAACAAAATTTTGGCCTAGTATTGAATCTCTTTTCCTAAACCGTTAAAAATGCCAAAAATTCCTCTTTTTTAATAGGTTGTCTGAGAAAAGAGAAGTTTTCAAACTGATAAGACACATTCAAGTACATTCAATAAATAAATAAATTTAGACATACAAGAGAGTTGCATCCAATGGTAATTCAAATGGTATAAGATGCAATCTAAAATTAGTGTTTGTTGATGGTGCATAGAATTGACACAGTGCCAGATCTTAATATAGCCGTCTGCATGGAATTCAATCAGTAGAAAATTGATGAAAGTGGTTACAATGAGACAGTAGTTTTATTTATTTTTTAATTCTTCCAGGTACTTGGAACTGATGAGTTGAATGCCTATTTACATAAATACCATTTGGAGCTTGATCCTCAACTTGAAGCTCTTGTTGGGAGGTATGCTACCAGCAACAACTGACTCTAAGCATCAAGCTTACAGAATCAACTTCTTGAATAAATTATGAAATAATTGCTAGAGGCACCTTTTGAAGTTCTTCTAGTGTAGCATTTTCTATTTTCCATATTAGTGCCTCAAAAAAGTGCTAAAATGAAAAGTAAATATGCCTCAGCCTGGTACATCTACTAACAAAGTCGGCTCACTTTCCACTTGACAGACATAGCAGGAAACCATGGTCAAAATTTGTCAATGCAGATAATCAGCATCTCGTGTCACCAGAGGTCATAAGTTTGTCCTTGTCTTTCATTGATTCTATATTTTTAGCAGTTCGACTTATACTTACCATATTCATGAATCAGCCTGTTTTTAGTGTTTTAACTTCCTTGTTTCGCTGTAGCAGGCCATAGATTTCCTGGACAAACTCCTGCGCTATGATCATCAGGACAGGCTCACAGCAAGAGAAGCCATGGTAATCTACCTTTGTTAACTTGCTACTTGTTTTTCGTTGCTGTTGTCAGATAGCCTTGTATCGCTACGTGCAAACATTTTACTGCTGCTTTTGCTATACTAAATACATGGCTCTTCCTGTTCTCGTAGGCCCACCCATATTTCTCGCAAGTGAGGGCTGCAGAAAATAGCCGGACACGGACCCAATAGCCTGCCAACTTTTGTTCCATACGGCGGGGAGATTTTTATTGTAATTGAACATATTCATGCTGAAATTGCAATGTATCATTTTCTAGACCTTTGTTTTGAATCGAGCAGGCGTTGACCGAACACTAATTTGTGCTTTTGTTTCTCAACTAGATACCTTGCAGTATGATCATGTAATTTTATCGGTAGAGCTTATGGTTAATGCATCTGCTTGCCCTACATTTAGCAAAATTTTTCACATTCAAGCAAGTTAGGTTCGATCCGTTTTTCGGCTTCCATTAAAACTATCCAATGTATCTCCTACTAAAAGAGGGCACCTCGGCAAATTGTTGTGCTCTAATTCTTTTCATTTGCAACGGACACGGTTTAAAGTTCATATCAATCGGGAGTTTGGGTGGAAAAGAATTTCATGCTTGTTTTTTACTCTTTCTACCTCGTTATATACACCTTCCAACTTAGTACGTGTGAAAGAACCCTTCCAAAGTCATTGTAATAACATGATGTATCAAATAAATTGGATATTGTTCATGTAGTACATAGAGCACAAATCACATCTTTGGTAATACCACCCTAAACTAAATTGAATACTTAAAAAATTGAAGCTCCTTGCTGCTTCTGCATATTTCTGGGAATATAATTCGAAGTTCTGCAGCTTGGAAGAGACTGCTCTTAGGAGAGAGAATAAACAAGGTTGGATGATACGTGAACATAAATCTATAACCATCTTTAAAGTCACACACCAGACCGTAAAGAGAGTATAAATAAAGCACATTCTTCAAGCCTATCTTAACCTCAAGAACCATTGAACTTAATAGCCGCAACAGTAAATGCTAACAAGTACCAGTAATACAACACTTGTTTTTTCAGGATTTTGTGATCCTCAAATAAAGATCACTTTTTCAGATGAGGGAAACAGGTATACAGGTCAGCTTTCGGATGCTTTGCTTCAGCATGTTCCTTGCATTTCACCTCTGATGTAGTGCACATGAATGTCTGCATGCACACCTTGCACTGCATCCATTGTCAAACAAAAATCAATTTTACTATTGACATGATTACTATCTAAAATTAATCTCTGACATTCTTGATTTAGTCCAAAGCAATAGCTTCACGCTTCACGCTTTACGCTTCACACAAAAATATTAGGGAATTAGATGCCGTGCCCAAAAGAAAAGAATAGCACATAGTAGGAATAACACCATATGTTTTCACATTGTATTAGATAATGAATGCAGCAAAGAAATGCAGAAAAAAATATTTCTTCAACTCAGCATCAAGAGCGAGGATCTAGCAAAGATGCATGCTCTCTAGATTGAGAGATTTCAGGAAGGAATTCTTGACAAGAAAATCATGTCAATTTCACGAAGTGAAAGAATCATAACTAAATTGCAACTCATATGAAATCTTAGCAAAGCTTTCTAATGCAACTAAATCCCACTTCCAGAAGAAGTCCTAACCACCAAAAAATGCATGTCTGATCCCGCTTCTCTCTTTATTTCAGTTACAAAATTTGCTCAACACTAGGCTAATGGTAAGGTTGATATATTGTTTGTACATCAGAACAAGATTCATGAAGACAGCCTGCTTACTTACCAATGCTACATTTTTTAACATCCCCACGATAGAAGGGCAAAGCTTGATAAATTAGGCCCACTTTAGTTAATACTAAGCTTCTAATTTGATTTCAATCAAATCCCCAACTATTACTGTTTTTTTTCCTTCAACGCTTTTCAAAAAGATTATGCAGAGAAAACCAGAATTCATCCCCAACCAAAGGTAACTTTCCAAATGTAGTCAAACACGGTCTGTCCCAGTATAAAACAACTTGAACTCTGAAGTTGCTTATGCAATTACCACATTATATTTGTAGCCAATTTGTCCAAGTGCTTACTAAAACCTTCTGTTGCATGCACCACATTGTTATTTATATGCACAAGATGCACAAGATCTTAATTCTAAATCTGTAATTTATACAGCAATCCAAGTAGCTCTTGTGGAACTTTAATAGGCAAAGATTGCATCATTACATTTGTTTCGCTGCCACTGAATAATACTACAGATGAAAACCTTGAAAATTATTGTGCTTCTTGAGGAAAAAGAATGGGACAGCCAAACCCAAAGCTAATCTATTATTATTCCATATGCCTTTATGAAAATTATAAACCATAAGTTTTACAGAAGACATATAAATGGGAAAAAACGTAAAGGCAACAAGTTCCATCACCCTAGCAAAATTGGCAACTCAAGAATAAATAAAGGTAGAATCCCAGAGTGGCAATCGACTAAAACATCTAATCTCATGTTGTTTCCTCTAAAATATTTTCGTGCTTCTTCACGACAAAATTCATTAAAATTCACCCAAATTTCATTTTTTTATAAATAATTTCACGTTAAATTTAGCACTCCACCAACAGCCCCAAAAATAATCCGCCATACATAGATCACTTCAATATTACGTACAAATCCTGGAGCTCATAATTGTATTGAAGGAATACCTGAATATTCATGGCTTTTTTGTTGGAATCGAGCTGGCTTCCTGCACAGATCGGGAAAATTCAGAAACTCAGCAACATCTGGGCAAAAAAATCCGACAAATTAACTCAACAATGACATCAAAAAATAAGAAAAAGAACCTTTTGGAGCTTTCATTTTCTCCGAGTTCTTCTCGCGAGCCATTTTGGCCTTTTGCCCATTACCACCACCCATATTTTCTGGATTTTTCTATTGGATGAGAAGATTACGGAACCCTAGAAATTGACTCTTCTTTTCTCTTGGGTTGGTTGAGAGCGGAGGAGGGCGCCGAAGAGCAGCCGCAAATTAGCCAATGCTAAAGAGGGGAAAATATATAGCTCAAGTGATGCCATTTTAACGTTTTCACTTTTTTTGTTTTATCTTTTTGACCCTAATGTTTGAACTAATATGACTTTGACCACGCACTTTAGTGTTATTAGTGGACTTGTCCTCTATTTGGTGACTTTGGTACGTTTACTTACTTTATAAATTATAAACTTGCCCAATTTAGGTGGTATAAAATATTATCTAAGAATAAAGATAAAAAAGATTCTAACTGCTGAAAAAAATTGTATAAATCCCATTTGAGTATAGTCACTTTTCGCTCAATTTCATATCTTCTCACAACTATCTACCAATGATTTGCATGACTTAAAAATCCATTTAACTCTATAATATTGTGTCATGACTTCTTAATATAATTATTGAACACTAAGGTCAAGTTCTTCAAAAATGAAAAATATCAGTACGTAGGTTAAAATAATTCAATATCAAACACTTTCAACTCAAATTGATTGTCCCACAGAAGACCACATATTGCTTATACTGTGACTGTGAATTTGATAAGTCAATTTATGCATTGTCCTTGTGGAGATCATATGAATGCAAATACTTGGAATCTAAGGTATTTGAAGTCATCGCCATGAAGAGGAATCATGTTAAAAAAGAAATATCATCTTATATTGATAGCTATATAGATATAGATTGGAGAGTAGGGGTGCCAAATGGGTGAGTTGGGTTAGAATAGGTTGGATGTATAATGGGTTCAAAAATATAGACTTAAAATGAGTTGGGTTTGGGTTAAGTTGGGTTGGGTTGGACTCAAATGGGTCCAAAGCAAATGAATGTAAATATATTTATTAAGTGCGTAATTAGCAAATGTAGTGGATTGTTAATTAACCGTTCATTAATAATTATTAGAGATATTTGCTTAAAAAAAAATACAAGGCGCGTTGACCTTGTTATTGATTACAATTTACAAGACCTATTTTTATTCTTTTTTATATTGTTTTATAAAAGTAACATTAAAACAATTTTGATTCTACCACCAACAAAAGAATTGTATTTGATATTTGAAAAAAATCTTGACTTCATTCCATCAACTTATATACAACAATTCCCACATTATCTACATTACTACAACAAACAAATTTTAACTTCATTCCATCACCAACAAAAATTGAACATATATCATAATGGGCCTAAATTATTTGGAAAATTATTATCATAAATAAAAAATAAACATAAAAATATAATAAATTTGTTCTAGATTTTTTGGTGTACTAAAATTATTTTCACGAATTGGTAAATTAAAACTTTTGATTTAACACAAGGTGGGAAAAATTTACTGTAATGTTCCCACTTTAATGTGACCCCCAAAAAATAATGTGAAAACAAATCCGTTAAAAAAAAAAACTAAGGATAAGTCTCATACCTTTTGTAGAGAGAGAGAGAGAAGGCGTGTGTAGAGAGAGAGAGAGAGGGACAGAAGGCGTGTGTGGAGAGGGAGAGGGGAGCCGTGTGTAGAGAGAGAGAGAGAGAGAGGGAGGAGAGAGAGATTAGATGTGTAGGTTTTGGGTTGGATAGGCTTTTTTAATATGGGTATATAATTTGGGTGAGCTTTTTTATTATTTTGGATCAAATATCAATTTTACTTTAAATTCATTGCAAACCCATTAGGATTTATTTTAAATTCATTATAAATCCAAAAAATCATATCAACCCAATTGAACATATAACCAACCTAACCCATTAAATTTTTTTTAAACCCAACCCAACCCAAACCCAGTTGGATTGGGTTGAATCCATGGATTGTAATCCATTTTGACACCCCTAATTGGAGAGGGAGCATTGCAGGCCGAAGATCAAAGGCAAGGTACTTCACTTTTGTGGGGGAAAATCTGGTTAATTTGAGGAGTGAAAAGCAAAATGGAGTTGCACTCTCAAGTGCATAGGCGAAGTTTGGTAGAATGGTTAAAGGATTATGTGAGCCACTTTGGTTAAAGAGGCCAATGGACTAAATTGGATACTTATTTGAGTCTTCAATGAACATGTTTTATGATAAAGCAGCCATAGAGATTGTGCACAACCGAGTCCTGCGTGATGGTACCAAACACATAGAAGTGGATTGACATCTCGAAAAACAAAATTTTGAAGCAAACATAGTTCAATTTTCTTTCGTAAAATCAAAAGATCTGATGTATTTACCAACACAGTCCATAACAAGACATTCTGTTGCTCATTAGACAAGTTGGCATGGATGATATTTATGTACCAAAACTTGAGGGGCGGGGGGGGGGGGGGGGGGGGATTATTGAATTATAGGGGTTTGATGATCACCGGCTAATCTCAATCCAATAACTTTTGTAATTAGTGATTATGTTTTCATATCTGCCTAGAATTGCTATTATTCTTTGTTCTTTCCTAGAATAACCTCTTTCTCGTAGAGTTTAAAAATAGCCGAGTTGTGTAGCCATGTATATATGTTGTATGAAAATGAATTCCTTGTCCCCTTCTCTCATGTTTCATCACTGTTTGCATGTATATGCTAAAGAAAATGGGGGAGCAACTCCGTTAGAGCAGACATAAGTTGTAAATCCTATACCTAGCCTTCAATGCCTCAATATTTGCTTTGCACCCAATACATTTGCTTTGAGCTATTGGTAATTATAAATACCTATTTGCTTGCATAGTTACTTTGTTGATATTTGACAGCAGAAGCCAGAAAGTAGTTGAAAGACAGCTCTAATAAATTGTTTCGAATGACCATTAAACTCACTGAAAGTGAAGTAAGGATCTTATTATTAAGATTTGTGATTTTGATAACAAGATGAATGTCACATGTACTCTGCACACTGTGAAATTTGGTGAGAACTCCAAGTTTCAGCAAAAATGGATGCCAAGTTTCTGATTATTTTTGGAGAATTGCCCTAGACTGATTTACAAAATGCGTATTAAAAACCCTCGGGCAGCTCTTGGTCCCTAATCCATTTTATTGCGACCCATTTTTCGCCTTTGAACGCCGGACAGCTCCCATGAATAGCCATCTGCACAAGATTCAATCAGATTATATATTGAACAAATTGGAAATGATTATTAGCAAACAGAAACAAAGACGGAGACAACAAAAATAGACAGAGTCAGCCAAAATCAACTCATGTCAGAATGCAAGACAAGTTGTACTTGTGGCTTGTCTGTGTTGAAGACAAAAGACATATAGCAGAGCCACGTACTCACCGGATCAGTCGTGCGATTTGGGAAGAGTGAGTAGAATAATAGCCCATCTCCTCTGTGTGGCTTTACTTTTATACCAACACATTTGCTACTATCATGACCAGGAACCATGTTGTCCGAGCTCTGTACATCACAAAACGTTCAGTTGTTGTTAACTAGGGCACTTGATGGGGTGGCCAGCTAACAAGGAGAGGACCGTACCTTGAGAGGGAACATGGTTTCACCCCCTTCTTCAACATCAGATAAATACAACAAGAAAGTCGCAACCTGACAAATTTCGAATAAAAGTGAGCTTACACAATTAAGTCATTCCAAGCATATCCATAATTAAGAAACATATCTCATTGACAAGCATACAAAAATGTATGTGAAATCTCTGCTTCAGCAAAAGAGCATTAAAATTAAAAATAAACAAATAAATTCAAAGAAAAAGGCCTCTGTTACCCTTTTGCTCCCCTCTGGTGGATCATCATCAGGATCAGCAGTATCATGGTGCATTTTATATCCCTGCCCAATCTCATAACGCACTATGTTGAAGGACTGAAACACGGTGATGGGCACCATCAGAAAGTTTCAAACTCAAACGCGGTCATACAATCTTTTGTTGAAACACACTACACATTTAATGCTCTAAATAGAAGGAAAAAGATAGGGGTACTTCTAGATCAAATATTGGTTACTTGTGTTGTTTAAAAACTAACGGTCTCATTGGAATATGTAATACATCATACCGTGTCAATATAGAGGCTGTCTATATGAACACATTATACACAGACAAAGTTCATAATGAATATTTTTTTCTTAAAGCACACAATTACCTCTCCATGAGTCCTGGGGATCATTGTTGCTTTAGCAATTTTTCTCTCAATCTGATCCAGGATCCCAGTTTTGTCTTCAGATGCACTAACAAACGTGCCGGAACAAACAGAAAAGAAGATTATCAAGCAAACTCTATATTAAAATTTGACACTTCAAAGAAAACAAACATAAAAACAGCAGGACTACAAAAGAGCGGTTGTGGTGCCTGCAATATTCACGTTTATGAACCGCCATTTCACTCTAGATGTAAGCACTAATTAAGCAGTGATCACCTTGTCCTATATCCTTCGAGACTTTCTTTTGGTTGTCCCTTGCTTAGGGCTACCAGTGATGGTTTGAAACGTGCCTTTGCCATTTTGATAATGCCATCACATTGTTCTACAGTGGTAAAATTTGGGAAGTAAATATCCGAGGATTCCAGCTGAAAAGCTACGTATGAAAATCAAAAACACACACACAAAGAAAAAAAGTGTCAGAACAAAAGAAATATGTCACGGAGTGCAAAACAACTTTAGTTTACAATTTTATGATGTCAACAGTACAAAAGCTAAATCCATCAATTACAATTCCATTTTCACCTTCCTCGTACATGTTAACGACAAATCATTCTTCTGATCAACTCATACACCATTTTTTATATTTATCCATCACACGGCGCTTTTCTCATTGTTGTTTACTTAAATGCGTAGAATTGACACAGAACATGTTAGAATTTAGATGAGATTAAAGAATATCTATCAAAACCTATTGCAAAGTGGCAGGAGGCTTCATCATCTATACTATTTACCTTATTTTTCTCTTTAGGGTGTTCACAAGCTTCGTCAAGTTACTTCTTTTAATCCTATATATGGCCAGTGGCGTAGTTAGTAATTTTATTCAGCAAGGTCAATGGTTATTGATTGACCCATTCTGGGCGACCGTTTTCAATCAAATTTTCTGGCAAATCTAACCGTCAGAAAGTGTCCTTGACTATATTTGCAGCTGAAAAATCCGTAAAAAAAAATTGGCATTTAACTTTTCTGGTATATTAGAGGTGTTCACAGAATGATAAGCCGATGGAATTTGACTTTTAAATCAAAATTTGTCTATATCTTTCTAGACAAGTTTATAGTTTTGTTAGAGGGGTTAACATAAACCGTTGTTGCTATAATTCTCCATATATCTAGATAGGTATACATATATATATATATATATATATATATATGTCGTATGGAGTTGGCTCAAGGGAAGCTCACCTGAGAGGGAATGAGCTCCGCAGAGTCTGGGCGGGAGTCTCCACGTGGCAGCTCCCCAAATTGTATATTCTCTTTTTCCGCCAGTTCCCGCAAATGCGGCGCCCTTGAGTTTCTAGGCATGATCTCCTGTCAATGCCATTCACACTTATCTAATGACTATTACTCCGGCATGCGCGCGCGCACATACACATATATATGTGTGTGTGTGTGTGTGTGTGAAAAATGTAAATGGACCTGGTCGGATAAAAGAGATAAACCAAAAAAACCGGCGAGCAAGAAAAAGAGGCACAAGAGGAAAATCAACGGCAACCCTGTGGCTGTGCAGATTTTAATTCGTTTCATCTTCATTTTGCTTGCCTGTTGATCAGGGGAAGATAATTGATCTTTAGTTTTATTAAGTTTTATTGGTTTTATTTGGTAGCAGAGGAGTAGCCTTTATAGACGATACAATTTAAATGGCGGGAAGAAACCAGTGGAAACGAAGGAAATTTATTTACGACTTTCGTGAAACACGTTTCTGTGTTTACACGACTTTCACCAAATAAATAATATACTGTAT
>CM047872.1:5288314-5525583 GCA_026212405.1 Petrea volubilis
CAAATAAATAATATTACTGTATAAATTATAATAATAGGAAGAAAAATTCAAATCGTCACAACTTTTTTATTATTTACATATAATTTATTTTTTAATTATATATATATCTAATGTGGGCTTAGAAAATAATCTTCAGCTCATGCAGAATAAATAAAAACGTTGTAATTAAAGTTCTAACTAAAAGTAACATAGCAAGTTTTACAAACTTATGAAGACATATGGCGTCACATTAAAAACATGCAGTCATTTATTAAGTTAGATAAAATTAGGCATTATTTTGACTTCTTATATTGTTTTAATGCATGGGGAAACAAAACTAGTCACGACTGATATTTTGTAGACTTATTAATTAAATATGTCTCTTCTGCTTGTGATTGGTAGACTGTTTGAATGATTTAGAAAACAAAAATATTAGTAACACCACTATCAAATAACAATTATTTTTTCTTTATCAAAAATTTATTAATTCAAGATTTGATTAAGTCTCCTAAAAACCTCTATGTAATGGGATAGGAAGTAAGATAATGGGGCTGCATCAATATTTGGCGGCGGAATCCATGAAAAGCAAAACTACTCTCATTAATAATCGTTAGGGAACAATTCATTTTTGGTCCCATATAATTAGATTAGTAACAAATTGAATCATGTTGTTTTTTGGTGTGATATATTTAGTCCCATAACACGACTTTGGATTACAATGTTTGTCCCCAAAATTAAAAAATAGATGAAAATATTGAGGTGGTTGTTAGTCTCCATTAGACACATTAGGTTGGTTGAGTTTTGAATTAAAAAAATTCAGGAAAGAATCATTTTTGGTCACATACAATTGAACCTAGTAACAGATTGTGTCCCATTGTTTTTTGACGCGGCACATTAGACTCGTATATAATTTACAAGAAATAAAAAATAATTAACTTTTTAAAATTATACAAGATATATATATATGTATATAAAATATATAAAATTAAGGAAAATGGGAAAATAAAAATATCATTTATAGTTACAAAATAAATATATGATAAAATTCTAAAATTTTAACATTGACGTATATCAATATACATAAAATAAAAATACATAACAAATAAAAAATATATGTAATTTATTTATTTTGGATATATGTGTGGGTGTGCGCGCGCGCCGACATGTGTAATAAATAAATAAATTTATATCTAAAAATGATATTTTTTTTTAATAAATTTAGCACCCTCCATCCCCCATCCATCCTCCTATGGTGAGCCCGTCAATAACCCATCCTCTTCCCTTTCCCCTTCCTTCCCCAACCCAAATTCAAAGTCTTTACCTTACAACATGACGGATCTCAATGCCACTTGGTTTGTTTCTTTAGTTCTTCGAAACCTTTAAACCATTCTTTTTTGGTAAATTTAATAATTAGATTTAATTAGCAAAAATTACCATCAAATTCTAAGTTGTCACCGTCGTACCTCAACCCAAAGTTTGCCTCCATTACCATCCCAATTGAAATTGACTACAAAAATAGCCTTCCCACAAACAACACGTTAAAAGCCCAATACTTTTTTTTTTTTTTTTGGTGAAAAAAACGTAAAGCATTACAAATATTAAACAAGTACAACAGTTTGGCCATTTTCAAGAGATGAAAGTTTAAGGCCTGAGTTTGACAAAATAGAGTACAAATCAACTAAATCAATAGAACCACTCCAGTTGGAATGAAATGCCCACTTTGCCAAAGCATGAGCAGTGGCGTTTGCTTGACGTCCAACGTGCCGAAATTTCCATTGCGGCCACTTGCAAAGGAGAGGGGAGATCTGATCAATGGCAGGTTTGGAATGCAATTCCACCACTTCTGTTGGGCTCAAAATCATTTGATTGCATTAGAGGAGTCACTCTCAAACACAGATTTAGCAATCATAAGTGTATCCACCATGGCACATGTATTTGCAAGGGCATTTGTCTCTGCTTGGGTTGCATTGTGAGCCCAGTCTTGAAAAGTGGCAGCATACAGAATTTCTCCTAAAGAATTGCGAACAATAAAAGCATGAGAGCATCTACCATTCATAAAAGCAGCATCAATATTTTTTTGAAACAATTTAGAGAAGGTGGTGACCAAGAAATGTCAAAATGTTGTTTGCCGTTCACAAGAAGGGTAGAGAGTTGTGCATTATAGTGTTCCAAAGCAGTTTTTCCTGCACAAACCACCACTTTTTCCACCACAGGGGTAACAAGTTTATGAATGAATAGATTACGCGCTCTCCATAAAGATTCCATCAAACAAAGGGCGAAGATACGGAATTCGTTCCTTTGATAGATGTCAAGGTTTAATTGAAAACAATTATCAAAAAGTAGAGAACACCATTGGACAAATGAAAGATGGCTGAAGTGATCCAACTTAAAACACCATTTGGAACTCCACCAAGCTCGTTGTGTAAAGGGACATTGGAGGAACAAATGTTCTGATGTTTCAATTGCTGAATCACAAAGGGGACACTTTACATCATCAATTTCAAGGAATCTCATCAGGTTACCACGGGTAGGAAGAGTGTTATTTACCAATTTCCAAACAAAGACTTTGTGACGGTTATGGATCCTAGCAGCCCAAATGCTTTTGTAAAGATTCCTAGAAAAAGGAGTTTGCGGAGGGATTCGAGGTTTAGGATAGTGAGGTAAGCACTTTTTACCGAAAATTTCCCTGACGAAGAGGGATTCCAGTAAAGAAGTTTGGGATCTGCCGAGTGGGAGATCTTGATCTTAAGGATGTTCTGGACAATATCAACGGGAAATAAGGAGTTAAGTGTTTGGTGATTCCAATCACCTGAGTCTCTATCAAAAAGGGTGCCAACAAAGTGGAAATTATGAATTGTAGAGCTAGAAGCAGGCAATGGAGGGATAAAGTTTTTCACATAGGGTAGCCAAGGGGTCAAACCATGTCCGCACATTAGAGGAGAGAGTAATGTTGTAACATGCTCCACGTTGGATAATCTCTTTGCACTTGTTTATATCTTTCCAAATCCAAGAAGATCCCTGTGAGCAATGAGAAAATCTAAAAAGCTGGAACTCACCCAAGTACTTAGATTTGAACATGTTCACCCAAATAGATTTGTCTTCAGTGGCAACTTTCCAAGACAATTTTTGCAATCAAAGCACAGTTAAGTTCGAACATTTTCCTAAGGCCAGTGCCACCAACAGATTTGGGGAGGCAAATATCATCCCAACTTTTCAAAGTGATGCTCTTTTTTGTTTGGTCATGACCCCCCACAAAAATTCCTCATGCAAGAGTCAAGCTTGTTGCAAATTGAGATAGGAAAGAGGAATTGTAGACATGTGTAGATTGGAAGGGCTTGGGCAACGGATTTGAGAAGGATGAGTCTGCCAGCTTGGAGAGATTTTTCGGCCTTCCATCACTAAGCTTTTTTTTAAGCTTTGTGACAATTTCATTGAAGCATTCTGCCGTTTGCGTTGTTGCAAAATGGACGGCAAGGTGGGAGATTTTTGTGGTTACACTCTTTGAAATTGAGAATCGCTTTGATGCGAATTCTCAATGGTTGGGGAACATTGTGACCAAAGTGGATAAAGGATTTTTCTTTACTAACCGAGAGGCCTGACCAGGACTCAAAAGTGCTCAAGCAACACTCCACCACTTTTGCATTGTTTTCATCTGCTTGGCAATAAAAAACAAGATCATCTGCATACATCAAATGGGAAATAGAAGGGGAGTTTCGACTAACTTTGACACCATTTATGAGATTGAGATTTTCAGCTTTAGTGATCATTCTGGACAAAAGTTCAAAGTAGATGATAAAGAGATAAGGGGAAAGAGGATCACCTTGTCGAATGCCACGAGAGGGAACAACTAAACCAAAAGGAGCACCATTGACCAAGACAGAAAAAGAACAAGTAGAGATGCACTGATGGATGAGATTAACAAAATTATCAGAGAAACCAAATCTTCTAAGGATAGCTAAAAGCAGAGCCCATTCAACACGATCATAAGCTTTAGCCATGTCATCTGACCGCCATAAATCCTTTTTACCCCTTTTGTTATGAAGATAATGCATGATCTCATGAGAGATAATAGCATTATCCTGAATGTTCGACCTTGGACAAAAAGCCATTTGTGAGGGAGAAATGATTTTATCAAGATGGACCTGATACGCTGAGCAAGAATTTTGGAACAAATTTTGTACACCACATTACCAAGACTAATTGGTCTAAAATGCTCTGCTTTGCAAGAGTGATCTTTCTTTGAATAAGGGCAATAAAGGTATGATTCATTGCTTTACAAGAAATCGCTTTTAAAAAAGTGTTTGCACTGACTTAACAATATTTTCACTAGCAATGTCCCAAGGATTTGAAAAAGAGAGGGGGCATTCCATCTGGACCTGGGGCTCTTGAGAGATGCCATGGAAAAAATGCATTTTTTTTAACTTCCTCCAGAGTGGGAAGGGAAATAAGAACTTCATTATCCTCATCAGTAACAATCGGGAGAACCGACCCAGATGATCAAGATTTGGTGGGAAAATTTGGGGATGATGATGTAAAAAGATCCGAAAAGTAATTCTCAAAATTTTACCCATTTCCTTCCAGTTTGAGACTTTGTTTCCATTTTATCATGAAGTTCTGAAATACGATTGTTCCTTCGATGCATGATTGTGGAAAGATGGAAAATTTTGTGTTTGCGTCACCCTCTGAAAGCCATGTTATTCTTGATTTTTGTTTCCACATAAGTTCAAGCCTCCTGTACATCTCATCTAATTCCAACTGGATTGATGCTCAAGTGCAATATTTCAGACGATTGATCAGCCACCTGCAGAGATTCAATCAAAGATTTAGCCTCCCTTAATATGAGAATGACAATTCCCAAATTTGGTACGATTCCACTCTTTCAATTTGGTTTTTTGTGTATTTGATTTTGAGTGTAGGTAGAAATGGTGGGAGGCCTTTGAAAAAGAGAATTCCAAGCATGTCTAACCACCTCTTCACATGTCTCATCACGAAGCCACATTGTTCAAAACGAAAAGGTTTGGGTCCAGCTTGGGTGGCACTCTCAGTAGACAAAAGGATGGGGCAGTGATCAGAAGCTATACGCACAAGGTGATGAATAGTGGCACAAGGAAAAAGAGTTGTCCAACTACTATTTGCAAAGCACGATCTAGACGAACTTGAATATTTGCCAAGCCACTTCTTTTAATTGTTCCAAGTAAAAGGGTTTCCACAAAACCAAGGTCATGGAGGCCAAGTGAATCAATAGTATCTTGGAAAACTACCACTGGACGAGGTAGCAAATGGTTTACCACCAAGTTTATCCTTGCGGTGATGTGATAGAAAATTGAAGTCACCTAAAGCAAGCCAAGCGTCATCAAAGCGCGATTTATATCAAGAGGTGATCCCAAAAAATATACTTTTCAGCTGGCTTACAGGGGCCATGCACCTCTGTAAATTGCCAAATCGGGAGAGGAGGGGAGGGGTGAACAACAACATTAAAAAACCATTTGTTTGAGTTGAGAATATTAATGGAGATTCCACTGTGCCATGCTAGACAAAGTCCACCAGCACGTGAAATCGCAGGGACAAAGTGGACAGAAGAGAATCTGAAATGAGAAAGAGTAGCAGAAAGGAGAGGAAGATTGTTTGATTTGAGTTCACAAAGAAGAAGAATGTCAGGAAGAGAATCAGAGAGAATTGCCCTGAGAGCTTCGGTAGCCTCGGGACGGGCCATCCCTCGACAATTCCAGAAAAGGATCTTCATATGACTACCTCCCTTGGCCCTTCTGGGCCATCATTCATTTCAACAATTTTTCCAGCATGTTTTGCATCGAAAGGAGTTCACAGGCTGCAGTGTTCTGTATCAAATGAGAATTTTTTCTACATGCACAATTCTCCTTTCAGTGATTGTGGTGACTCGTTGTTCTGCCAGAAATTCTACTTCATGAGTACAAAAGTGTCATAGAAGATGATGGTTGTTCAGGCCTGTACGTTGTTTGGCTTAAAGGTTGTTGGTCTAGGATTTGTTTAAAAAGGCAAGAAGCATTTGGTTCCAATTTTCATTTTTTTTAATGGACCCAACAAGTTCATTCATTGCAGGCCTTTTGGTTGGGCTGAGATATGGGCAAACGGTTGGATCATTGGTGCAGAAAAGGTTGATCCAGGCTAACATTAGACATGGGCCCATTTGATGTATTTGGATGCAAGGGGTTTATAGGGCCCATTTTGAGAAGAGGGTCTATAAAAGTGTCTTGAGGTTTTACTGCAAGACAGCTAGGAACGACTTTTGTCAGATGATTCTTTTGGTCTGCACAAGCATGGAGTAGAGGGGTCTGTTGGTGGGGTGAAGGTATTTGTTCTAGTTGTTTCTTGGAAATCGCCAGTCTCAAGTGGTTCTGGACAACTTGACCAACCAAGAGGATTTTTTTTGATTTTCTATGTCTTTTGATTTGACAAATTTGTCAGAATTTTTGGAGTGTTTGGCTCGTAGGATACTGTATCCTTGGGGTAGGTGAGTTGTTGTGCCCTGTTTGGTTTTTGAGTTTGAGCTGTGATTCATGGTTTCAGAAGATTCATCCAAATTTGGGTTGGAGTTTTTTGTGGTGAAGGTGGCTCTTTGTGATTCGGTGTTGTTTGGATATTATCTCTATGAGGGCTGGTTGTCTTGGGGTTTTTTATGGAGGAATTTTCCATACGGAGCCAAGGCCCCCAATGCTTGTTGTTTTGGTTTTGAGATGAAAGGTCATCGGGATGGTTTTGGTTTGGAAAATGGTCTTTACAACTATCATCTTTATGACCCAAAGTACCACATGTATAGCAGAATTCTGGTAATCTTTCAAACTTGATATCAACCTGAAGATCCGATCTACCTTCGCGGGGGATGGTGATGAAACCTCTTCAATGGCTTCCTTGTGTCGATTTCGACTTTCACACGAAGTGTTTTTCTCCATCTGTGTCTCTCTGATCCAAGATCAGCCTGAAGAAAATTGCCCAACATGTTGCCAATGTAGATAGCAGTCCTTTCATTCATCATATTCACTGGGAGGTTGAAAGCAGTAACCCAAAATAGGTGGAGTTTAGATCCACTTCACTGTATGCAAGATCAGGGTTCCAGTGTTTTGTAATAACATGAGAACCTCGAAATGTCCAAGGACCTTTACTGATAACCTTCGTCCCATCGACTTTATTTTCAAACATAAATGCCAAAGTGTTGACATCTAGCACATTAACCATGACTTCGCCACCTGGATTCCAAGCTTTAATGAGGGTGCTTTTAATGGCCCCATGATTGAGAGGTTTATTTGACATCACTTTACAAATGATGGTAAATGGGTTCTTGGTGGGGTTTTGGTTTTAGGGGAGTGCTGTTAGTTTGATTATTGGAGCATGAATGTCAAGTGGTGGGGTATCACTACCCATAATAGCAGTAGAAAAAAAGAAGGAAAGCAGAGCAAGTAGAAAAAAATGGAAAAAAAGAGGGCTGGGGGAGGAAAAGAAAACCAACAGAATGGGAAGAGAAAAGAGGAGAGACAAAGGGAGAAAAGGCAGAGGACAGACGACCGAGGAGGTGGTTAGACGACCGGAAAATGCGGTGGAGATGGTTAGGAGAAGAAGAGACCTAAGGCTCCATAAGGAGGTTCCACTCACGGGGAACAGGTTAAAAGTTAAAACTACTGGATATGTTGGATTAAATCATATTAAGTTGGATTCAAAATGAGTTCGTTAAAACCCATATCAAATCCATGTGAAATAGTAGCCGGAGATGCAAACTTGCAACATCGGCCGTGTATGGGACCAAAAGTAGAGATGGCCAACGGGGCAGGTTTGGGGTGGGTTTAGCCAAACTTAGGACTCCCCTCGCCAAGAATTTTTGGACCTGGACCCGAACTCGCCCTAGACCTGCCAAGAATTGAGTTTTGATCAGATCTGGTAGACTCGATTTATATTTTAAAAATAATTAAAAAATATTTTGAAAGAAAATTTATATTATCATAACTTTCTAAACATGAAAAAATAATAGTATTACTAAAGTACTAATTATTTACCAATTTTCATGAACATATTTTAACTTTTGAAAGAGTAAACATCGTTATCATGTATTTATTTGCATATATTTTGAAATCATAACTTAATTGCTAATGTTATATAATTTTTTTTATGAATAAGAGTATCATATTGATTTTTTTAATGTGACTATTTATATAATATATATACTTATATATAAAGTATAGATGCATATCATATAAATTTACAGAAAATAATAAATAAAAAATATACATAAAATACTAATGGAGCGGTTCAAGGCGGGTCCGGGTTTTAAAATGAAAATTCGGGACCGACACCAGACCCAGTTAGGAATCTAAAAATATGCCCCTAATGTTCGGGTCTAATCCGGACCCGTTGTCATCCCTATCCAAAAGTCATTTTACGAGACTGAATGTGTCATACCAAAAATAATGGGACTTAATGTATCACTAGGCCAATTGTATGGGACCAAAAATGATTTTTTTCCCTAATTGTTACAAATGCTACTATACAATGATGATCCAGCCAATTAAATAGTTGGTATTGCTAAAGAACCTTTGCGTATGTCGTTGGTAAATTCGAAATAGCTCGAAGTGCCTAAGATGGTTGCTTGTTTACATAAGCATCTTAATCAGATTGGAACATGAATGTCATGTGTACTTTGTACACTGCGGAACTTGTTGAAAACTTAAGTTTCACCAAAAATGAATGATTGTCATTGTTTGCATAAATTTCTTTCGGCCGCGCCGAAGTGGCCGCTCAGGGTTCGAACCGGCCGAGTTCGATGGGAAAACAGCCGATTCGAAGTGAGCTTCTTCGTGTTCGGGTGCGGGCGTGCCAGTGTACAGGAGCACACAAGTGGAAGTCTTGTGGTTCAGAGTGAATGTGAGGTGGTTCGAAATGGAATTAGTGTGAATCGAAATGAAACAGTGATGCGCCTAAGACTTCTATCTGAAAAGCGATTGAATTGGAGTAGGCAAACACTACTCCTGAGGTTCTACTTGCCTACAACTGAATGTAGGACTTAATAATTTAGCACTCTCAAAAATCGAAAAGGGTCAGAAAGTTTAAATCGAAGAGGAAATAAATTCGAAGACGATGGCTACTCGCCAAATGGACTTTACAGGACTCGACTACAAACACACGCATTGATGACTCGGGCCATATCTATGACAGAGATGCATTGAGCAGTCCCTAAGAACTCTAGCTACAAATCGGCCACATTGATGACTCCGGCCATATCTACCTGTATATGTCTTCAAAGGCTGTTCACTCCGACGAGCATTGATTGACTCCGTCTGTACTCCTCTTCATGCATGCGCTCGATATGAATGCTGGGTACCACTCCGCCGCATTGATATCTCACCTCGAACCGGGCCCAATCCGAGTGAGTGATGACTACGACTTCGTGACGTTACGGAATGAGTGCATTGATATCCTCACTTCGAGCCGAATGAGGTATGGCTACAAACACCCCGTAGCGGTTTTCTACCTACTTGAACTAAAGCTATTCTTTGTTCATTTAAGCTAAGGAATCAGAGAAGTGTGGACTTCTTGATTGAGAGATGTGTTGTTGTAGTTGATTGATTGACGTTGTGTTTCTTTTGAAATGAAGAATCCGGCTCCTTTTATGGACTTCAAACTGCAACTGTCTTCCTTTATTCTTGGAGCTGGAAATGATTTATTCAAACATGGCCAAAAGATGAATGACCGGCCTTATTCCTAGAAGTGGCAATTGCTGCCATCTTTATTCAAATTTCAAATATTTGCACCATATGGCCTTTATTTTAGGCATGTGCAAGTATAACAATGCCTATTTTTAGCCATTCTGTTATTCTCCATCTAACAACCCCTAGAAGTAAGGGATTTGAATTTGACTTTATTATTATATTCATTTTATTTTATATTTTTGGCCGACTGGGCCATGGGCCGCGATTTCATTCCGGCCTGGGCCTCCAACATGGGCTCTGTGGACGCGTCGAAGTGGCCTGGGCCAAATTAATTCATTTCGGCGTGGCGAAAAAGGACCAAAATCAGCCCACTCCGATTTTATACAAAAATTCATTTTGGGCCCAAACAGTCATATGCTGCCTCAAAAGTTTCAAGCAGCAATACACAATTGATTGATAAACACTGTGTAGTCCTAGATATCAAGCTTTTTGAACAATTGGGACTAAAATATAACTGACAGCAAAAATGCATCGAAACAATCCACTACTAGAAAAACTGTTTATTGTGACCCAATTTTGTGACCGAAATCCTTCGGTCACAAAAAATGGATAATTGTAACCGATTTTAGAGAAGAATGAAAATATTTTTGTGACTGCCAAATCAGTCACAAAACAAACATTTCGGTCACAAAAAAATCAAAAATAATTTTTTTTGTTTATATTTATATTATTGTCATATTTTTTTTAAAAAAATTGTCAAAAAAAAATTTATTAATGTCACCGTAACTTTGTGACTAAAATTTCGGTCACAACAAAATTCATGTCTTTGAAGGGATTTTTGTGACCGAAAAATCGATCACTAATGTTTTTTCCTTGTCACGGATTTTGTGACCGAAATTTCGGTCACAAAAAACTATGTCTTTGAAGTGATTTTGTGACCGAAATATCTGTCACTAATGTCTCTTCCTTGTGAAGGTATTTGTGACCGAATTTTCGGTCACAAAAAAGTATGCCTTTCAAGGAATTTTATGACTGAAAAAATCGGTCACTAATATTTCTTCCTTGTGAAGGAATTTGTGACCGAATTTTTAGTCACAAAAAACCATGCCTTTCAAGAAATTTTGTGATTGAAAAATCGGCCACTAATATCTCTTCCTTGTGAAGTAATTTGTGACTGAATTTTCAATCACAAAAAACCATGCCTTTCAAGGAATTTTGTAACTAGAAAATTGGTCACTAATATCTCTTCATTGTGAAGTAATTTGTGACCGAAGTTTCGGTCACAAAAAAAAACTATGCCTTTCAAAGAATTTTGTAACCGAAAAATCAATCAATAGTACTTCTTCCATGTCGAAGAATTTGTGACCGAATTTTTTATCACAAAAAAATCCATGCCTTTCAAGGGATTTTGTGACCAAAAATGGGTCACTAACATCTCTTCGATTGTGAAAGAATCTTGTCACCGATTTTTCGGTCACAAAATACCATGAAAGGCATGGTTTTTTGTGACTGAAAATTCGGTCACAAATTTTGGGGTCGGTGTGGGTCCAGGGAGGGGGTGAGGGGGCAGAGGGCTTGGTGGGTGGGGGCGGGGATGATGAGGGTACAAATATAATTTATATTTGATTTACTAAAATTTTGTGATCGAAATTTCGATCGCAGAATGAAAGGTATTGTTTCGGTCATAGAATAAAAGGGATAGTGACCAAAATTTCAGTCACAGATTGAATCAAATAGTGACCGAACGTTCGGTCACTATTATTTTTTCTGTGACTAAAATTTCAATCACAAAATAGTCGGTCACAGGTTCAGTCACAAAAAAATTGTGACCAAGGTTTTCGTGACCGATTTATTCGGTCACATATTCGGTTACAAAACTGATTTTGTGACCGATTGCAGACAAAATCGGCCACAAAAAACAGTTTTTCTAACAGTGATCTAATAACAGGCTTCTGTTACCTTTTGGCTCTTCTGCGGACCGTATTGAGCAGGATTGAAAGCATCATAATGCGAATGATATCACATAACACAAGACATTGAAGGACTGGAACATGATGGTAGACGTCATCATAATGTTTCCAACTTAGATAAAGTCATACAAATGGACGCAGTGATATCTCCTTTCGGACCACTATGCACAATTAATACTCAAACAGAAGGAAAAATATGGGGTAATTAAAGGAACTTCTAGCTCAAATATCGGGTAAATGCATTGTTTAAAACTACCAGCTTTGGAATATCTTTTAGTGTACAGTGTCAATGTGCAGGTTGGTAGGCAACAACTAGAGCATAGTCAGATTTTAATTAAGTCATCTAATGAAAAGGCATAATTGCTACCATGACTAGCAGGAAATGATTTGTTTATCATATCATAGTATATGCCCGTGTGACACCAAATTGACGATAAGGCAAATAACTCTACAACCTAAAATGTAGGAGACTGAAAACATTACCTATCAAGTAACTTTCTCTCAGGCATAAATCATCTGACTGGAAACCCTATTATAGGAAATTATGCTGGCAAGCATACTTATTGATGATATTTTTGTCTGTTAACTTTTTAGGCACAACTTTTATCAATCTTCCCTTTTGATGTTCGAAATTGAAGAAATCGCACCTACAGTGTGTAAGCTTGAGAATATCTTTTGTTCCTTCCGCCATTATTAGTGAATGCGTAATATCATGCAATTCATCAACTCTACTCTATCCAAACATCTCTTGAGGTAATGGTTTATTAACTTCAATTCCACGCAGAAAATAGAAAATACTTCATTAGGACATTTTATGGTATCATGAACTTTAAACTTGAACAATTTCATCATCAAATTCCATGGTGAGTATCCTGTCATGCACATCAATCTTGGTTTTAGTTGTATCAAGGAAGGGTCTTTCTAACAAAATATTATATAATTTATCATTTTTATCAACTTCCATATCTAGAATAAAGAAATCAGTAGGAAAAACCAAACCCTTGATTTGTATCAATACATCTTCCAACACCCCTATAGGATATACCTCTGATCCATTGGCAAGTTAGAGTACTACATCTGTTTTATTCAAATATCGAACATTTAAAGATGTGAAAATAGCATAGACATAACATTAACTAGTACTGAAGAACCTGTATCACACATTGCTCGTTTGATACCAATGTTACCAATTGTACAAGGAATAACAAAAATACATTGATTCTTACATTTTGGGGTAATTTCTTTTGGAGTATTGCTAATACATTTCCTCTGATACTTACCTTTTGCTAGCTTTCTGACGTTTTCTGTTAATGCAAAATTCTTTAAAAACTTTTGCATAACACTGTATTTGCTTAATTGCATCAAATAAAGGTATTCAAGAATTTCCTTTTCAGTCATATTTTTCTTAGATTTTGTCAATCTTTTAGGAAAATTGGACTTAATCGCTCATGTTAGGGATTGTTCAGCTTCCTTAGTCCGTCCACCTCGTTCAATTTCTGTCTCTTTTTCACCTCTTGATCTTGAGACGTGCCCTGAACTTATCAGTTTGGACATTTCACTTTTCAAGAAAATTGTACTTACATTATGTTTTGGGTTGCCTATGGTTTGTGAATGCAATTTTTCTTGAGATTCCAATCTACTCATTGATGTCCACCTTATTCTCCAAGTTCTGTATGTTAGCCAGATTTAACAATATCTTCAAGAGGCATATCTGAATTCGAGGTGGTTTGTGCTGAAGCGGGTGGCCTTAGCTTGAATTACTGAAAATTTGGTAGCCTTGCTCTATAACTGAAATTCGAATGATCTCTACATTTCGGATTGTAAGTATTGAAATAAGGATCGTGTTTCCTATAGGGTGGTCCTAAAATCCCCCAATTGCATTTGTTTGTTTTTTATTATCATTTTGGAGTGTAAGGCACATTTCGTTAGGTGACTTTCAGCGACACAAATCCCACAAGCTTTTACCTATGAACAATTCTCGCAACCAAGTTTTGAACCAAAAAAGTGGGTTGAACCAAAGAATTACACTTAACTCATGCACTCTTCTTAAAGGTTTTTGGCGCATGCCAAATTGATGTGAGTTTGCAGCCATAGTAGAAATTATTTCATGGATATCACGAGAAGTTTTGTTGACAAAAGCTCCTCCACTGTCTGCATTAATCATTCACCTCTTCATGGGTGACAATCTCTCATAGAAATATTGAATAAGGGATTATTTTGAGATTCCATATTAAGGATAACTGGTGCACAACCTTTTGAATATCTCCCAATACTCGTGGAGAGTTTTTGTATCACGTTATTTGACACTAGAAATTTCTCTTCGAATTGCAGCTACTCAAAGAGATGGGAAGAATTTATCTAGGAATTGCCCAAACCATGTATTGCCATGTATTGATGGACCCAGGAGGCAAGTAGAATAACCATTCTTTAGCCACGTCAGCTAAAGAAAAAACAAATAGTCAATTTTGATTTGAGTTCAAATGCTGCCTCTAAGTTGGGATAAATGATGTAAAGAGGTTGTCAAGTGGTGAGGCGATCAATTGTCTCAAAGTTTGTTCGGGGTCTGCTTTGTGAGATTCAATCGAATATTCAACTAAATCAAGAGTTTTATCGTAAGGGGACGTTGAAGAAGATATGACTTCTTGCATTTTTTTTAGTTTCATTTCTTTTCTCAATCTACGAGTGGTTTTCTCAATCTCGGGATTGTATAAAAGTTTGTTTGTATCTAGAGATCTGGTTATCAAAGAAAATATACCAAATTAATTTGTTCTCCAGCAATGGCGCCAAAATTTGATAACTTTCGAAATCACTAAAAATAAAATCCTACTCTTCTTAAAAATGAAATAAACTTTAGATAAAGTGACCAAGGTCGAATTTATAGGGAATAACTTTGACAATGTCCAAAATAATTAGGATATTAAATAAAAATAAAAGTAGGGTTTTATAGAGAATTAAGACTAGAAATGATTTAAATAAAATAAACGCAGGAATTTAAATGGAATTGAAAATCTCAGCTAAAGGTAATTCTTAGTACGATGGTTGATGAATTGATAATTGATTCAAAGATAACCCAATAAATGCAAACAATAGACTAGTTATAGCCTTTAGAAAACTCATTTGACCTAACCTTTATTTAATTTTAATTAAACATGTAAATGCAATGAATAATTCTTAATTAACAAATAACACCGATCAAACAACGAAGTTCAACTTGTCAAGAGCATTGAGAATTAGAAAAACCTGGTCCTAGCCAATAAATCACAAACATGCATTTATTTAGGAACCAAATTATATATTTTTATAACATAATGAAAATATGTTATTTTTCACTTGGTATTAGTTCAATTAAACAACTACGTGCGGATTTAGCTTCACTAATTGGATTTATTCTATTTTATTACTAGAACGACTGGCCGAAATTACACAAAAAATGAAATAACATTAAGGGATGGTCTTTCCTAGTAAAACCAAAAAATATATAAATATTGTTGAAATTAAAGAGATAGAGAAAAATATTTAAATCTCACAGTCCTTCGTAGAACATTGACTTTGAATTAACTTTTGACTGAAAATGGAGAACTTAACCACCACACATGGCTAAGAACAATAACAAAATCATAAGTGATAGAATAAAGCTAAAATTCAAGTAGAATTCGGATACAAACTTGATTGCGTTTTACAATCCTCCAACAAGAAATATGTATATATATATGATTTTAAAAATAATATAACTTTCTTCAAATCCTAAAAATACAAATCTTAAAAAGATTATAGAAGACAAATCTTAACAATATTTAGACAACTTTTTGGAGACAAATTTGGTAACTTTTTTGAAGACACAAATTTTGTCCACTTTTTGGCAACTCAAGTCTTGATCACCTTTTTGTAAGATTTGTCTTGCAAATCTTGACAACTTGTAGATGATGCAAATTTTGTCAATTTAATTGAGCATGCAAAATTTAACAACTTGATAAAGCATGCAATTTTTGGCAACTTGTGGTTTGCCATAACTATCTTGTAATCTTCCAAATAATATCAAAAGAAGAAATTGATAATCATGCGATATGCTCTTGACTGCCGATGATTGTTTCAAGACAAATGGGCGATCATTTGAGAAAAGAGATTTCAAATCTCAAGTCTTTTTCTTCTTGAAGCCATTTTTGCTTTAAACGTGTCCACTTACTATGAGCAAGCATTTCTTTTCATTTCAAATTTAGCTTTTCTTTACAAATTAGGCCTCAAACCATTCTTTTTCATCATTTTCAATATATTTTAGACAAAATATAAAAACATAGAGAAAATCTCCATTTAACACTCAAAATCATCCAAAAATATATATATAACACATGTAAATATTAGCCAAATATTCATCTTATCACAACCAGATCAATACGTAGGTTAAAGTATAATCCAATAACGACTACTTTCCACTCAAATCGATGCATTTGTTCCACAAAAGACCTTATGTTGCTCATAGTGTGACTGTGAGTTTGGTAAGTCAGTTTATGCGTTGTCTTTGTGAAGACCATATGAATGCAGATACTCGAAATTTAAAGTCCTTGAAGTAATTGTTGAGAAATGAGAAATTAATCTTGATTCTTGAGAAGTCAAAAAGCCATTCATAGTGGTGGCAAAGTGGTGGCAAAAACAGTCGGGAGTTACAAACGTTATTTCATACAATTAAGTTTTGTAACCTATGTAATTAGTATTCTAATTAGAGTGTCACTTATTAGGAGACTAGTATAAATAAGTGATCATGTTTATGCATTTTGGGTGGAGTGTGTGTAGTGAGTGAATGTGATTGAGTGAGTGAAAGAGTTAGGAGAGTAAAAGAGTTGTAAGAGAGTTTGTAAGTAAAGTGTCGAAGTGAAATAGAAGTGTTGATTGAGTAGAGAAAAAATTAGAGTGTGTTCTCCTCTCCACTTCCCCTCTCCTAAATAGAGTACTTTTCTACACCACCCCCACCACGTTTCCGCAACAAAGTGGTATCAGAGCCACGTTGAAATCCAAGTTAAAAACCACGTTGAGAGCTACGTTGTGATGGCAACCACCGGAGTTTTCCCATTCCCAAAGCTCACAAAAGAAAATTATGAAAGATGGAGTATCCAAATGAAAGCATTCCTTGGAGGCCAAGGTGTTTGGGATGCCGTCGAAGAGGAACGAAGAGCCTGCGGATTTAGCAACTGCAAGCAGAGACGAAAAGAAAAATGCAAAGGAGGCCAAGGTAAGAGATCAAAAAGATCTCTCGTTCATCCAACTTGCGATAGATGACAATATTTTTGAGAAAATTGCACAAGCCACTACTGCAAAGAAAGCTTGGGACACTTTAGCTACTACCTTCAAAGGTATTGCCAAAGTGAAGAAAGTAAGGTTACAAGCCTTACAAGGTGAATTTGAATCATTGCAAATGAAGGAAAATGAGGCAGTTTTTGACTATATCTCAAGAGTACTTTCGGTTGTAAATCAACTAGAAAGCAATGGCGAAAAGAAAGAAGATGCCCGAGTTGTTGAGAAGATACTTCGATCTCTCAATTCGAAGTTCGATCATATCGTTGTTGCCATAGAGGAGTCTAATGATATAGACGAAATGAAAGTTGATGAGTTAGTAGGCAAATTACAAGTCTACGAAGAGAAGATGAAAAAGAGAGCCAAAGAGCCAATTGAACAAGCTCTCCAAGCCAAAATGAACCTCCACGAAAAGAAAGATGACGTTGACAGAAGCAATCGACGAAGTGGCCGCTCATCTTATCGCGGTCATGGACGAGGTCGTGGCAAAGGACGAGGTCCCTACATTGCAAATCAAAATGAAGAGAAACAAGGTGAATCCACTCCGACACGAGGTGGATTTCGAGGTAGAGGATTTCAAACGAAGTGGCAAAATCGAAGAGACATTGAATGCTATAATTGTCATCGACGAGGACACTATTCCTATGAGTGTCGAAGTGAATCCAGTGAGGAGAAGAAGACACACCTTGCTGAAGAAAAGAAAGTTGATGGTGATACCGCTCTCTTGTTGGCACACAACCAACAAGGTGAAGGCGAAAAGAGCACTTGGTACCTTGACACAGGTGCTAGCAATCACATGTGTGGTCACAAACACATGTTTGTCGAAATGGATAATTCAGTGACAGGAAACATTTCATTTGGAGATTCATCAAAGATTTCCATTAAAGGACGAGGTAAAATTGTAATCCAATTGAAGAATGGCGATCACCAGTTCATTTCGAACGTGTACTATGTCCCTGGGATGAAGGCAAATATCTTGAGTGTAGGCCAACTTTTGGAAAAAGGCTACGATATACACATGAAAGATATGACCCTGTACTTGCGAAATGACAAAGGAGTGTTGTTAGCTCGTGTGCCTATGACAAGCAATAGGATGTTCTTATTGAACATCAAGAACGAAGTGGCGAAATGCTTGAAGGCATGTTTGGAAGATACATCGTGGTTATGGCACTTAAAGTTGGGACATCTCAATTTTGGAGGCCTTAAGTTGATGTCGAAGAAGAGGATGGTGAAAGGACTTCCTTCCATTGACCACCCCGATCAGTTGTGCGAGGGTTGTCTTGTCGGAAAGCAACACCGCTACAGTTTTCCGAAGGAGTAGCAAACAAGAGCAAGAAAACCATTGGAGTTAGTTCACACCGACATATGTGGACCTATCACTCCAACTTCACTTGGTAATAACAAATATTTCATTTTGTTCATTGATGATTATAGTAGGAAGGCATGGGTGTATTTCCTCCAGGAGAAATCAGAAGCATTCTCGGCCTTTAGAAGATTCAAGGCGCTTGTCGAAAAGCAAAGTGGGTACCAAATAAAGTCACTTCGATCTGATCGAGGTGGAGAGTTCACCTCGCGGGAGTTCAAGGCATATTGTGACGAAGAGGGTATTCGACGCCCTATGACGAATCCATACTCCCCGCAGCAGAATGGAGTAGCGGAGAGAAAGAACCGGTCCATTTTGAACATGGCCCGATGCATGTTGAAAAGCAAGAACTTGCCTAAAGAGTTGTAGGCAGAAGCTGTAGAGTGTGCTGTATACCTGTCGAATAGGAGTTCGACGAGGAGTTTGTGGAATCAAACACCACAAGAGGCATGGAGCGGATACAAGCCGAATATATCCCATTTGAAGGTTTTTGGAAGCATTGCCCATATGCATGTTCCAGATCAACAAAGGAGTAAGCTGGATGACAAGAGTAAGAGGTATATCTTTATTGGGTATGATCAAAACTCTAAAGGTTACAAGTTGTATGATCCAACTAACAATAAAGTCAAAGTGAGTCATGATGTTCACTTCGACGAGAAGAGCTCGTGGGATTGGAGCTCACAACAGAAAGAAGAATACAACTTTTATCCATTCGAAGTGGAACCGAGTCAGAATGAAAAGGAAGACGAAGAGGAGGAACCAGTCACTCCGACTGGCCAATCAACATCAAATTCCACTTCGACTGAGGCAGAATCCAGCAGTCAACCTAGAAGGAAGAGATCGCTTGCTGAAATATATGCTGAATTGAACCAAAACAACACATTATTTTGTCTCTTTGCAGAGACGGAACCAATTGATTTTGGAGAAGCAGCAGAAAGCCCCAAATGGAGGATGGCCATGAATGAGGAGATTAATTCCATTAAACGAAATGATACTTGGGAGCTTACCTCGCTACCAGCAGGATATAAGCCCATCGGAGTGAAATGGGTTTACAAAATCAAAAGAAACTCAAAAGGAGAAGTGGAGCGCTACAAGGCAAGGCTCGTAGTAAAAGGCTACAAGCAAAGAGCCGAAATTGACTATGGCGAAGTCTTTGCCCCAGTTGCAAGGTTAGAAACCATAAGACTTCTCATCTCGTTAGCAGCTCAAAACATGTGGAAGATTTATCAAATGGATGTAAAGTCTGCTTTCCTGAATGGTTACCTTGACGAAGAGGTTTATATCGAACAACCGGAGGGTTACATTATTCGAGGTCAAGAAGACAAGGTGTTGAAGTTGAAGAAAGCCTTATACGGGCTAAAGCAAGCACCGAGGGCATGGAACACTCGGATAGACAAATATTTTCAAGAGAAAGGATTCAAGAAATGCCCCCATGAACATGCTCTCTATGTCAAGATGGAAAATGGTAACATCTTAATAGTTTGTTTGTATGTTGATGACCTCATATTTACAGGTAACGATGTGAAAATGATGGATGAGTTCAAGAAGGATATGTCCAAGGAGTTCGAGATGACAGACCTTGGAGTGATGTCATACTACCTTGGAATCGAAGTGAAACAAGGCGATGCTGGAATTTTTATTTCGCAAGAAGGTTATGCCAAAGAAGTACTAAAGAAATTCAAGATGGAGGATTGCAAGTCAATCAACATCCCAATCGAAGTGGGAGAGAAGTTATCAAGTCACCTCGGTGGAGATCGAGTTGATCCCACCTTGTTCAAAAGCTTAGTTGGAAGTTTGAGGTACTTTACGTGCACGAGACCAGATATCCTTTATGCTGTCGGAATGATTAGTCGGTACATGGAGAACCCGACAACCTATCATTTCAATGTGGCGAAAAGAATACTTCGCTATGTCAAAGGTACAATGAGTTATGATCTATTCTATCCTGCCACTAATGATATGAAATTGGTTGGCTACAGCGATAGTGATTGGGCAGGAGATGTTGATGATCGTAAAAGCACCACTGGATTTGTGTTTTTCTATGGAAAAACTGCTTTTACTTGGAGTTCAAAGAAGCAGCTAATAGTGACTTTGTCAACATGTGAAGCTGAGTATGTGGCTGCAACATCAACAGTGTGCCATGCAATATGGCTGCGGAGTTTGCTCAACGAGCTCAATGTCAAACAAAGTGATTCGACAGAGATTTATGTCGATAACAAGTCAGCAATTGCTTTAGCAAAGAACCCGGTGTATCATGATCGGAGTAAACATATTGACACCCGTTTCCATTTCATCCGGGAGAGTATTGCTAAGAAAGATGTGCAAGTGAAGTATGTCAGAACAGAAGATCAAGTTGCTGATATCTTTACGAAGCCGCTCAAACGAGAGGTGTTCGAGAAGTTGAGGAATTGTCTCAGAATGAGAGAATCAAGCTGAGGGGGGCGTGTTGAGAAATGAGAAGTTAATCTTGATTCTTGAGAAGTCAAAAAGCCATTCATAGTGGTGGCAAAGTGGTGGCAAAAACGGTCGGGAGTTACAAACGTTATTTCATACAATTAAGTTTTGTAACCTATGTAATTAGTATTCTAATTAGAGTGTCACTTATTAGGAGACTAGTATAAATAAGTGATCATGTTTATGCATTTTGGGTGGAGTGTGTGTAGTGAGTGAATGTGATTGAGTGAGTGAAAGAGTTAGGAGAGTAAAAGAGTTGTAAGAGAGTTTGTAAGTAAAGTGTCGAAGTGAAATAGAAGTGTTGATTGAGTAGAGAAAAAATTAGAGTGTGTTCTCCTCTCCACTTCCCCTCTCCTAAATAGAGTACTTTTCTACACCACCCCCACCACGTTTCCGCAACAGTAATCACCATGAAAAGGAACCGTGTTCAAAAAGACTAACCATCTTATATTGATGGTCATTAGATGCAGGTTCGGCAGGGAGCATTGCTTCTTGAAGATCAAAGTCAAGGTACTTCACCATTGTAAGGCGAAATCTTGTTAATTTGAAAAGTAAAAAGCAAAAGATAGCTGCACCTTCAAGTGCACAGGCAAACTTTAGAGGAATGATTAAAGGATTAAGTGAGCCACTTTGGTTGAAGAAGCCATTGAACGAAATTGGATACTCATTTGAGTCTCCTACGAACATGCTTTTATGATAATAAAGCAGCCATAGAGATCGTGCACAACCGAGTCCTGCATGATGGTATCAAACACGTAAAGGCAGATTGATATCTTAAAAAAGAAAATTTTGAAACGCAGATAGTTCAATTTCCTTTCGTGAAATCAGAAGATCTGATATACTTGCTAAGGCAACCCATAGCAAGACATTCTACGGCTCATTGGATAAGTTGGCATCGATAATATTTACTTACCAACTTGCTAACCTCAATCCAATAACTTTTGTAATTTGAGATTATGTTTTTATATCTCTCTAGAATAGCTACTGTTCATTATTCTTTTCTAGGATAGCCTTTCTCGTACGGTTTACAAATAGCCGATTTGTGTAGCCATGTATATGTGTTGAATGAAAAAAAATTCCTTTTCCATTCTCTCATGTTTCATCATTGGTTGCATATAAAGAAAATCGGAGAGCAACTGCAAAAGTTGAAATGGTCACCCCGTTGATATTTGACAGCAGGAGCCAGAAAAGATATAGGAGAGATTCTAATTAATTGTTTAAAATGATCATTAACTTACTGAAAGTTAAGTAAGCATCTTATTAAGATTTGTGATCTTGATTAAAAATATATGTCACATGTACTCTGTATACTGCGACCCTTGGTGAGACCTCCAAGTTTCAGCAAAAATGGTTGCCATTCAAGTTTCTGATTACTCATTTTTGAAGAAGTGCCTTAGACTGATTTATACATATGTATTAATAACCATAGGGCAGCTCCTGATCCCTAAGCCATTTTGTTGCTACCCATTTTTCGCCTTTGATCACCACACAACTCCCATGAACAGCCATCTGCACAAGATGCAATCAGAAATATATTGATGATAATTGGCAAGTAGAAACAAAGACGAGCGACAAAAATAGACACAGTCAAGCAGTCAGGAATGCAAAGACAAGTTGTACGTGTGGCTTGTATGTGCAGAAGACAAAAGACATATAGCAGAGCCACTCACCGGATCAATCGTGCCATTTGGGAAGAGTGTGTAGAACAAAAGCCCATCTCCTCTGTGTGGCTTTACTTTTATACCAACACATTTGTTATGACCATAATCGGTAACTATGTCTTCCAATCTCTATACATCAAGAAACATTCAGTAACTGTTAACTAGAGCACTTGAGATAGGAGGAATCAGAAAAGATAGGAACTTACAAGCAGAGGACCTTACCTCGAGAGGAAACGTGGTTTCACCCCCTTCTTCAACATCAGATAAATACAACAGGAATGTAGCAACCTAACAAATTCCAAATAGAAGTGAGCTTACACAATTGGATCATTCCAAACACTTCCATAAATAAGAAACATGTCATAATGACAAGCATACAGAAACGTATCTGAAATATGCAGATGTGCATTTGCCACTAAAATGTAACTGACACCAAAAGAGCATTAAAATTAAAAATAAATAAATAAATTTAAAGAAAAAGGCTTCTCTTACCCTTTGGCTCGTCTCCGGTGGATCGAGATCAGGATCGAAAGGATCACGGTGCAGTTGATATCTCTGCCCAATCTCATAACGCAAGATGTTGAAGACCTGAAACATGATGATGGACGTCATCAGGAAGTTTCAAACTCAAGCGCGGTCATCCAATCTTTTGAACCACCCTACACATTTAATACTCTAAATAGAAGGAAAAAGATAGGGTAAAAGAACTTCTAGATCAAATATTGGTTACTTTTGCTGTTTAACAACTAACAGTCTAGTTGGAATATGTAATACACCATACCGTGGAAGTGTTTGGCTAGTCAAATTTAAGGTCGTCAAATGAGAAAGTGCAGAACAAGTGTTAGGATGACTAGCAGGAAATGATGAATTCATGATTTTATAAAAATATGCTCATGTGACACCAAATTGATGTTGAGGTAACTTACTCTACAGACTATAATTTCGGAGACCCGAACACTTTACCTATCAAATAACTTGCTTTCAGGCATAAAGTAGCCGACAGGAACTCATGTTACAAGAAATTATGCTAGCAAGCACACATATTGAAATCCCTATCTGTCGGCAGGTGGGTGACATCTGATAGCAGAGGTCATCATATTTTGTTGTCAAAGATATCTTTCAAGTGCATACATGCATTAAGTGCCAAAAAGCTTCGCCTAGAATTTTGCCATACCACGAATATGAACACATTATACACAAACAAAGTTCATAATGAATATTTTTTTCTTAAAGCACACAATTACCTCTCCATGAGTCCTGGGGATCATTGTTGCTTTAGCAATTTTTCTCTCAATCTGATCCAGGATCCCAGATTTGTCATCAGATGCAAAAATGAACGCGCCAGAACTAACAGAAAAGAAGAACATCAAGAAAAGTATATATTAAAATTCAACACTTCAAAGAAACCACACGTTTATGAACCGCCATTTTAGTCTAGTGTAAGCAGTGTATCACCTTGTCCTAGCTCCTTTGACAATTTCTTCTGTTTGTCCCTTGACTAGACCTACCGATGATGGTTTGAGATGCCCCTTTGCCATTTTGATAATGCCTTCGCATTGTTCCACAGTCGCAAAATTTGGGAAGTAAAATATCCGAGGATTCCAGCTCAAAGTCTACTTGTGAGAATCAAACAACCAGAAAAAAATTGTGTCAAAACAAAAGAAAAATGTCATATATGTGGTATGGAGTTGGCTCAAGTGAAGCTCACCTGAAAAGGGACGGCCTCCACAGACTCTTTGCCGGAGTCTCCACGAGGCAGCGCCTCAAATTCTATCTTCTCTTTTTCCGCCCGCGTCCTTAAATTACTAAGCATCTCCTGGCAATGCCATTCACACTTAACTAATGATTATTGCACGCACGGGCGCGCGCACACACATACATATATACGTGTATAGAAAATCATGACGAAAAAAGTAAATGGACCTGCTCTTCGGAGAAAAGAGATGAACCAAAGAAACCGGCGAGAAAGAAAAAGAGGCACAAGAGGAAAATCAAGGGCAGCTCTATGTAGATTTTATTTCGTTTCATCTTGATTTTGCTAGTCTGTTGATCAGGGAAGATAATTGATCTTCAGTTTTATTGGTCTGCTTAGGCAGTAGGGGAGTAGCCTGATAGACGACTACTAAAATAGCGGGAAGAATAATTTATACGACTTCCGTGAATCAGTAAAATCAGTAAATTTGTGTAAGTGACAATAAAAAAGATTTTATTAATTATGTTGTCATAAAATATAATTTGTATAATATCAATGATGATAATTTAATATAAAAAGATGATAATATAGTGTAAAATTGATAATTAGTGATATAACTATTATGACAAGTGACAACTTAGTGATAATCTATTGTCACAAAATTCTAATGACATTTTTTGTTGTTACCACGTTGTCACTATAGATGCGTCACTAATTGTTAATGGTAACAACTAAAATATTAATTCTTGTCACCACTGATTTATATTGTAACAATATAAAAATTGTTAACACCAAGAAACTTAATTGGTGAAAAAATAAAAGGTATTATCATTTAATTCAATTATTAGAGACAACTTTTCTATTGTCATTTTTAAATTTTGTTAATAATTTTTTTTTCCTTATAATGAGGATTCTATGTTTATACGACTTTCACGAAAAAATAATATTATATATATTATGATAATAGAAACAAAAAAAAAAGCCGTGACTTTTTGATTTTTTTTTACCCAAAAAAAATTCAAATAGTCACGGCTTTTTTATTATTACTTCAAATATATTTATTTTTAAATTAGATGCATCTAATGTGGGCTTAGAAAATAATCTTCAACTCATAATAATAAATAAAAGTTGTAATTAAAGTTCTAACTAAAAGTAACATAACAAATTTTACAACTTTACGAAAGACACGGTGTACTCATAATTACTTACCGATCACATTAAAAACATACACTCATTTATTAAACTAGTAAGGATCACGCGCTTTGCGCGTGACTATTAATGTTTTTTTTATTTTTTTTAGAAATATATTGACTACGGTACAATATAAATATAATAAAAATATTTTAGTTTTTTATTGAAATATCATAAATAACTAAAAACTAATGAAATTGATCATGTTATTATATTATTATTAGATATATCACATTAATAGTTTTCAAGGTTATTTTGATTTTTTATAAAGTTTTCTTGATAATAGGTTTTTTATGAGTACAAATTACTAAGACTAATCTATCAAAAGTTTAGAACATTGTTATTGAAAGTTTTTACAATATTAAATATACATCTTTTTCTTTAGAAAAAATATATAAATATTTGATAGTAATTTTTACTTGCTTTCAATATTTGCAAAAAGAATGTGCACATCTACTATTGACAAGTATAATTATTCAACATCTATATTTACTTAAAAAATAACTATTTATCACCTTTTTTTTTTGTTAAAATATTTCTAGTAGTATTTCTAGTAGTTCTTACTCATTATATTTATAAAACTTCTAGTTTATAGTAAATCAAATATTATAGAATATATCACGTTCGATATTTAAAATGTCTATGAATCCACTTCCTTACACTACTATTTTCCATCATAACACAACTACCACTACTGCTAATTTTAAATTGCAGAGTCGAAATCTAAATTAATCACATCATTCCACCATATTGACCACCATTACCAAGTTTATGTTCTTTTTCATGTCTCTCATTATTTTTATTTACCTCTATACTATTACATTCATCCTGCTCTTCACCACTATTGTCCTTTTCACCACCATTGACATTAAATCCACCTCTCAAATTATAGTCATTACTCTTAACAATAACGTCCACTACCATGTCCACCTATACCTTCATTGCCTCCGCCTCTCCATTACCTTATATAGCAACTCCAAAAGCAAATTACTGTCATGCTAAAGCACATTTTCTTTTAAAAAAAGAAGGGAAAAAAAAGCATATTATCACTTGTAAATTATTATGTTTAACTTTTATTGATTAATTGTTAATTCAAATTTGTACCTGTGTAACATTGGTATTAGTTTGTTAAATTTTTGTTTATCTACACATAGTTTTAATAAACATTTCATGCAATAAATGGAAAATTTTGGGTAGATTTTTTCTATTTATTTTTATAAATTAATGTAGAAATTGTAAGATTCTTTACCATGTGTTTTCTTAACATTTTTCTGTAACCAAAAAAAAAATAACTTTTTTCTAAAATTTGCTAATTTTCTCTTTATTTAAAGTTTCATTATATCCTTAACCTTCTTTTGATTTTATTATTTTTACTTCTTTTTGTGGCATATTTATTTTTTCTTTGTAAGACTTGCTCTTTTTTTTTTTTCGTAATTGATTCCTTATCCAATGGAAAGTTTGTGGAACATAATTTCTCCACCTACAATTTTTTGTATTTATTTTGTCATTTACATAATTTTTAAGCTTTCTATTTCTACATTATCATTTATTCACTAAAATATGATATAATTTTATATTTTCGTTTTTCAATTTTAAGTAATTAGTTAAAAGTAATTATAATTTCTACTTATAAGCCATCTTTCATTGACACAAACACAAGACATATGTGGATAATTTTTATATAACTTATTAATTGTATGTTTTAGTTATGGACTTGTGTTTTGATATAAATAATTATTTGTTGATAAATGGTACCACAATGTAAGCTTGGTGCGTTCATTTTTTTTTTAATTTTGAAATTTATATTATTTACAAACTTTGTATTTCTTCTTTTTCATGAACTATTCGACTAATCACAATGAGAAAGACAATAAATTGGTCTAACAAATTTAAAAGCATCAAGAAAAAGAAATTATTTTACAATTGATACCCAACATCGTTGTAAAAAATCTATTTAATAAATTGTATGTACATTGGACGAATTGAAGAGAATCGCTAGCTCTTTTTTACTTATTTATTTTTTTCTGTGACAAAAATTTAATACTATAGATTCTAATTAAGAGTCCAACTATTTATTCATAGTTGTAGTATTTATATTTCATATAGTGTTCAATTTGAAGTCTAGCTCTTAATTTTTAAATTATTAAAAGGTCTTGAATAAATATTATATATTATCACTTATATAAGGTTATTTTAGTCTTCACAAAAAAAGGAAGAAACGTAAAACACTAATAAGTTATTCGCACTTTTATAATATACATAGATTAGTTATAAAGTAGGCATTATTTTGACTTTCTTACATTGTTTCAATGCATGTGAAACATTTGGTGCATGTCAATATATTAAAAAATTTCTTTTGTGATGCTTAAAATAATATATAAAGAATTTTGTTTTTGAATAATGATCCTTGTATTATTGCATTATTCATGAGTATACTCAATACATAGATTATATAGACAATAAGACGTTCACAAAAAAATAAAATAATATATATAAAGAATCTTTCTTCTCTCCTTTACATAAAAGTACTATCAAACAACCATTTATGTTTTTCTTCAAAATTTAAATAATTCAAATTTGATCTAAATCACCTAAGAAGCTCTTCTTATATATAGGGTGTGTTTGTGATTGCTTTAAAAAAAATATTTTACTACTTTTAGCTTTAAAAAAGTTATTTTTAGTGTTTGGTTACACAACTTTTGCTTAAATTAAGTTGACAAAAAAAAAACAGAAGATGAGAAGTTAAAAAGACATTGTGTCCATCAACTTAAAAATGCTTATTGGTATTTTTGCAAATAAATTCAAAATTTTAAACTGTTAACTACTAACTTTTGACTATTTTTCACTTTAATTTTGAAATACTCTATACTTTTACTATTAACTTTTAACTGATTTTCACTTTTATTTTCAAACACTATCAACTCTTACTATTCAACATTTTTTTTCAACTTTTCAACAACTTCAACTTCTCTAAAAATAAAAATACCCTCATAATTAAATAGGAATTAGGATAGGTGGGGCTGCATTAATATTCGACGGCTGAATCCCAGAAAGATCTACGGCAGTCGAAAAACAAAACTATTCTCATTAATAATTGTTAGAAATGTTAATGTTGAAGCTGCCAATTAAGTAGTTCGTAGTGCTAGGCCCTTTACGTACGTCGTTGGTAAATACCTCTAAATGCCTAGGACCGTTCACATACGTGATTGGTCGATTGGAAAAGGGTACGTATTGTTTTCTTTATAATATGCACGCGCTCACAGACCACCACACACGCAGACTGCAAAGATTCGAATATTAACAATACACTCCATAGGCCTCCAAATGATCAAAAGCCTGGAAATGTCAATGGAAAAGGTGAGGGTAAGCATCTTAATCAGATTTGTGATTTTGAGTAGAAGGTGAATGTCGTGTACTCTGTACACTGCGAAACTTGTTGAAAACTTAAGTTTCACCAAAAATGGATGATGCCAAGATTCTGGAAAAATGCCTCAATCGGGCTCATTTACAAGTATTTATTAATTAATTAATATTCTTCGTCCTGCTCTTGATCCCTAATCCATTTTGTTGCTACCCATTTTTGGCCTTTTATCACCGGACAGCTTCCGTGAAGAGACATCTGCACAAGATGCAACCACAAATATCTTGCCATTAACATGTAGTAAAATTGAAATGATTCTAAGCTAAGACAAGCGACAAATACAAACATGCGATATCTGATAAGAAATCAACTTATGTCAGAATGCAAGACGTTTGGGTGGGAAAAGATGCAAGAATCGTTTCCTTTTTTCTTTTTCTAGTTATATTATCATATAAGCTCTAGCTATAGCATCACGATCGCTCTTTCTGCTGCAGTCATACACTTCATCTTTTCTTATATATCCTGTCTCATCAACCCCAAAGACAAACCCCTCCAGTCCCTCTCCATACTTTTCGTAGATAAATACATATAGAAACCTCTGTTAAGCCAACTTGTTCCAAACAAAACCACCTGCAGCCATGGATGCGCAAAACCCCATTTTCTACTTTATCACTTCAGACCACTCTCAGGTGAATGCTACATTTAAGGGGCAAAAGAAAACACAAAAGCAGGAAGGAGAGAGGTGAAAGGTAAGTATCAGGTAGCTTAGCTCAAAGTTGATTGGTCATACTAAATTAGCTCGTGATGGAAGAGCTTGGAGGGATCAGGTTTATAACTTGAACATTTAAGGGGCCATGTCTTATTGCATGTCTCCTGTTTGCCCACATCAATGGTCATTATCATTGAAACTCATCTGTAGCCCCACCTGTGATGCTTCAATCACCTCAAACAATATGTTCTAGGCTTCTGGTTTGTTGAAAACAATTATAGACGTACCTATTGAAAATATCTTGAACCACTTTCTATAGAAGAATGATTCCAAGAGAAACACATTTCCAGACAGAGCTTCTGCAGTAGCAGTTCCCTCTCTGGTAAAAGAGTCTCAACAATCCATCATAATCATGCTAACTCGATAAAGCAGTCACAAATGTGAAATCCCACTCCCCATTAAGTTTTTCCCTATCCGATTTTCTCAACTTTCCTTGATGTTTCAGGTTATTCCCTTCTTATGGCTATGAAATGAGAAAAAAAAACCTCCATCATAGAAATGAAAAATCAAATAATAAGGAAGAACAAGCAAATAATAAATTCAAGACAGTCCAAGGAAGACAAGACATATAGCAGAGCCACTCACGGGATCAATTGTGCCATTTGTGAACAGAGAATAGAATAAAAGCCCATCTCCTCTGCGTGGCTTTACTTTTAGACCAACACATTGGCGAAAATCATAGTTGGCATCCATGTTTTGCCCGTTCTGCACATAAAAAAGGACATTTATTGACTGTAAACTAAAAAACATACGGCACCTCCAAGGAGTGGCAACAGGAGGAACCAAAAGATGGGAGCTGACAAGGAGAGGACCTTACCTCGAAAGGGAACATGGTTTCACCCCCTTCTTCAACATCAGATAAATACAACAGGAAAGAAGCAACCTAACAAATTTCAAGTGGGAGTGAGCTTACCCAATTAAATCATTCCAAACTACCAGCAACGGCATATACATAAACAAGAAGCATATCTCATAGACAAGCATAGAGAAAGCTATCTGAAATCTTTGCTTTGATGAACATAAGATGTTATTTAAGAATCAAAAAGAAATATCTAAGATATATGCAAATGCACAGATAATTGGATGCAACAGCCAAGAGTGAGTAATCTTGACGATCATGAAACCAAATACTACTATGCCCAAATGAAACAAAAGAAATAGAATTTACGACAATAAAATCTGGCTCACTTAGGTAGATCCAAAAAAGAGAAAATTATAAGGAAACTTCTTAACATCTCAGATCAGTATCACTGTCAAACTGTTGTACAAAAAAACAAAATATGTAATTTTCTAATTATTTTGATTATAGTTCAGGTTCTTCCACATGATCTGAGATGATGCAAATAGGTTATACTTTATTATTGTCATATGCTGTGATACTTTATTATTGTCATATGCTGCCTCAAAGTTTTAAGCAGCCATGCACCATACATTGATATGCACAGTATAGTTCTACATATCAAGCTTTTTGAGCATTTGGAACTAAAATATAACTGACAGCAAAAAAACAATCTAATAACAGGCTTCTTTACCCTTTGGCTCTTCTGCGGACCATATTCAGCAGGATTGAAAGCATCATAATGCGAATGATATCTCTGGCCAATCTCATAACGCAAGACATTGAAGGACTGGAACATGATGGTAGACGTCATCAGAAAGTTTTCAACTTAGATAAAGTCATACAAATGCAAGCAGTGATATCACCTTTCGGGCCCCACTGCACAATTAACACTTAAACAGAGAGAAAAAGATGGGGTAAAGGAACTTCTAGCTCAAATATCGGGTACATGTATTGTTTAAAACTGCCAGCATTGGAATATCTATTACAGTATACAGTGTCAATATACAGGTTTTTCAGCAATGACTAGAGAATTGTCAAATTTTAGGTCATCCAATGAAAACGCATAACAGTGCTACAACGACTAGCAGGAAATGATGTCTATTATATCATAATACAGGCACATGTATCACCAAATTGATTCTAAGGTAATTAACTCTACAACATAAAATTTAGGAGACTAAAAACATTTACCAGTCAAGTAACTTTCTCTAAGGCATAAATTATCTGACAGGAAACCCTATTACAGGGTATTATGCTGGCATGCATGCTTATTGAAATCTTCGCCAGTTAACAGGGGTTGGATGATTTGGCCAACTGAGATATTGTGGTAGAGTCCACAGTTTATTTTGTCGTCCAAGCTAGCGTTGATACCAGCATTACCCACATTATTCTTTATGTTAAGTGCAGAAAAGTTTCATTTAGAATTTTGCCATACCACAAACATGAAATCATAATACACAAATAAAGTCACTATTGAGGACAATAATAAATAGTTTTTCTTTAAACATGCTACCTCTCCATGAGTCCTGGGGATCATTGTTGCTTTAGCAATTTTTTTCTCAATCTGATCCAGGATTCCGGTTTTGTCTTCAGATGCACTGATAAACATGCCAGAACTAACAGAAAAGACATTAAGCAAAGCATATGTTAAAAGTTTTGACAGTTTGAAGAAATCAAAAACGAAAAGGGGGCGCAGCATAGCGTAAGAGTATACACATGTTTATGAACCGCCATTTCCCTCTAGATGTAAGCAGTGATCACCTTGTCCTAATTCCTTCAGTACTTTCTGCCGTTTCTCCATGGCGTAGAGCCAAGGATGATGGTTTAAGGTGGGCCTTTGCCATTTTGATAACGCCTTCACATTGTTCTGCAGTAGCAAAATTCGGGAAGTATAATGCCCGAGGATTCCAGCTCAAAATCTACATATGAGAATCAAAGAAGAAAACCATTGTGTCAAAACAAAATAAAGAGTCACAAAGCAAAATGAAAGATGAAATCGGTTTCAATACTATACTACACGCATTAACAATCATTAAACCAAGGGGAAGTACAATAGGCTAAGAACAAACACATTGGTTGACAACAAAGTGACAATTTTCTTATCAGCTTCACCCATAGGAATTAAATGATACATGAATCACTTAAATCTCGACATTCACACAAATTAACAAAACATGCTTGCTGTGGTAAACCCAGATAAAAACTCTCCACACTCTGCCAATTCATCAGTCAAACCACAGGCACAGTCAACATATGTACCTGAAATGGGATCGTCTCAACAGACTCTTCGCCGGAGTCTCCGCGTGGCAGCGCCTTAAATTCATTCTTCTCCTCTTCCGCCAGTTCCCGCATCTGCGGCCTTAAATTACTAGGCGTCTCCTGCCGTACACACTTTACCAATGACTACTGCACGCCCACACGCACATATACATGCACCATATATACATATATATATATATATATAGACAATCATGATATAGAAAATTCGACAAAAAAAAAAATCTAGTAAAAGGACCTGCTGAGAGAAAAGAGAAGAACCAAAAAAACCGGCAAGAAAGAAAAAGAGGCACAAGAGGAAAATCGACGGTAACCCTAGGTTGCTCCAATTTCCTCCGCCGATTTTACTTCCTTTCATCTTCATTTTCCCCCGCTTTTTCTGATAGAAGCCTGGTCAGGGTACTAAACCAATAATAAATCTTAAAATCTTTATCTCTTTCAGGTTAGACTGGTTCTAGCACTAAAATGGCCTGAAGAACTTTATACGACTTGAGACTTTCGTACGCGGCGGGAATTCTTTTTCTTGCGATAAGAACTCATTTATTTCATATTCTATCATAATAAATCAGGTCTGATACGGCATTACTGCAACTTCCCATTTTAAGAATCATAATATGTTTTTAAAATATATAATATTTGGGTCAATATTATCCGTCCCCGTTAAATGATGTAACAGTAATATTTAATATATATATATATATATATATATATAAAACATACTATAATATTAGATTAATATTGTCGGTTCTCTTTGAATGATGTAACAGTAATATTTGATATATAATATATATACTCTTTCAAAAAAAATACAAAAATGTTAAAATATGGTTGTTGTAGAAAAACAAATGGAACACTTAATTTTGAGTAATGTACGCTATTTTGTTTCAAATTTTTTTTTGGGGTGGGGGTGTTCTCTGGTGAATAACATCTTACTTGATGGGATTATGATTCGGTGAGATATATGCAGTGTACGTGGGACGCAGCTTAGGCCAATCAAATCACATAAAACTGTACCGCCCCGCACATTGATTTGGTAATTGATTGGTTAATACAGGTGGAGTCCATTATATTGTCGTGACGTATGATTCTTTCTCTATGTTCAAGGATTAGACGTTAGGATTTGAATCATTTTGGTTTAGCCGCGTTGCGTGCATCTGAACTCTATTTAATTATTTATCAATCTAATAATCAACGTCCACGTTTGGATTAACATAAAAACCATATTTTGAATTTTAACATATATATATATAAATATATATATTGAATGGATAATTACTACCCTCAAAAAATAATGGATAATTATTTTTTTTTAAATGTAATCTTACAAAGGTCAATGGCACTATTACAAAAAACGCAATTTATAACCCCTAGATTTACAGGATCACTAATATAGTTATTAGTCTACGAGTTGAAAACCATAAGTATTTTAAATATGTAACAAATAATGTTATAATTTGTTCTTAATTTTAAGTATAATTAATTGATTAAAAACGTATTAAAACGATTTCTATAAAAACAAAGGAAAAAATTGCATTCAAACCCCTGCGAAATTTCTACTTGATACCCCAAAAATCGTGATTTTATTTATAGTTGTGTAAAGTAGTGGAAATCCCAGGGTTATTCAGTGGATGTCACCAACGCTTGTTGCACTTATTATTGCATTTTCACGGTGGAATTATTGCATTTTCACTGTGGGAATTGTGGTTTTTCTAACATTCCACTATAAATAAATAGACGAACATATTCTAATATGTGGAAACATCAAATGGATAAATAACAAAGTAATTGAGATTCGATAATAATTGTTCATTTTATAGGAAAATTTCATGCTATTTAGCCCAACTGATATTTTTAGTCGTTTGATTTAAATATAATAATATTAAAAAATATTAAAAAAATAAAATTATAACATTATCATATTTAATTCAATAATTGAAAAATAGCATTTGAATATTACCAAATTGATTAGCATTTCATTAGCCCATTTTATATCCGCCCCATATTCTACTGACTCCTGGGGCAAAATGAGTGCTGCCCTGTCCTCTGGATATGATAGCAAATGAGCCCACCTAGTCAGTCAACTTCGCAACTTTATCCCCTCGTGCTAATGCTCAGCTTTTTGGAGCCTTTAACAATCATCCATGTCCTTCTCTTTCACCAAGAAATAATTGAAAACGTTCATCCCTGGGCTTTTCCGGCACAAGGGCTTAAATGTTATTTATCTAAACATCAACTGATCTAAAACTTTCTACTAAACGATTAAATTATGTTTGAGAAAAATTGTTATACTCTCAAGTAAAACGAAATTAGAATTTCGCCAGTTTAACTAGGTAATATTCATATGCATTAATAATGCTGGTAAGTTGATATCAAGTAGACAGAAATAACGTAGCTCATATAAAAAGAAGCAAGATTATACTGAATGCCAGTGCTGATAAGTTAAAAATATGCTGGCTTCATGTTATACTAACAAATCCTAGTGCTTCGCAGTTTGCAGGGATGATCAGACCTCATCGTGGGCTGACCTGGTGATGGATCATTTTTCCTACGACGTGGAGACTCTGGTTGGTCACTTTCATACTCTCGGGAGCACCTACCGCAGCACAAGCTTCAAGCAAGAGGTCATACAAGCACACTTGCGCAGGTATCTACTGAGGAGCACGAACTACTGAGTATGAAAGGCTTCAGTAATTGCACCACAAACAAGAAAATAAACAAGGGTTTCATTTAGTGTCCCAAAATAAGCAAGTAATGGAACTGGAACGGTATTAGATTTTCTATTCACAAAGTCTAGGAAAATGTTGACCTATATTTCTGATTTTGAATTGCATTGGCGAGATTCACGGAACAAATAGAATGACCAATTCTGTTATCTTCTAGTAAATTCAGAAGGGAAGTTTCCCTTAAAAAAATGATTTCCTAAAGGAATATTACAGAGCAAAGAAAAATGTCAGTTTGCAGCCATAGCACAATATATGCTTTATCCTATATATGTGGGTTGATTATTGTTCGGATACGGCTCCGCTGGATTCCAAAAATTTTCAATTTAGCTATTTCCAGCAGAATTTTGGTCTAAAATATTGGCCTTAGGATGAACGAGACTCTCTCTATTGACCTGAGAACACCTCAAGATGAGAAACTAAAGAGGGAAAAAAGTTAGCAAATAGCATCAAACCAAAGTAAGTCTAAATACATGCCACTGATGTAGACGCATATAACCAGCTGAGTGAAAATAAATAAATACAACAAAATTATGAAGCTCAATGAGCTAATGACTCTACCATTAATTGAGATAACTTGGGCCAAAGAAGCCCAAAACAGCAACTACAAACTGCACGAAACATCCAAAAAAGCGGCATAATGCAACAAAGTCATTCAAGAAAAATATTACCTCGTAGCAATCTTATCATCATCATCTTTTCTTTAACTGGATCAATTTGACTAGCTAAGGATACAACTCTTGCCTGGAGCAGAAATGAAAGCCTCGCCACAGTTTTCTAGCTTGACAATTGACATAAGTACTATAAGATGTAAATAAAAATAGGAAGTCACATGATTGTCAGAAGGAACTCAAATGTCAAGCGGTAGAAGAATTGGACATCCTATAAACCAAAATGGCTTGAGTGGGGAGCCCAGGGAAAAAAGAAATAACATAATCGTACTCTATAGAAACAATACGTTAGACTTGAAATATGTTGTTGTATTGGAGACTAAAGCCCCTTCAAAGGACGAAGAGAAAGAAAAAGTATGAGTAAACTCATTATCATTGGAGCCAGGAGTTGTTAGATTGCCAGTCGAGGTGATGCCTGACGATGATGTAGCAGTCTGCTGAAGCTTGCTAATGCAAGGCTAGTCTATTGCACATACATGTATTACAATGCGCTGGCGGGTGGCAACAGTGCATGTGGAAGGACCTGATCAAGTGATTATATGACAAAAGATGGTGTTTTCAATTTTGACATTGGGCGCAATCTCAATGGTCCATGACAGTTGGAGTAAGTGATCATTATGCATTTTGGGAATATGTACCTACCTTGGTGCTATAATCAAATCTAAATCAAAATTGTACAAAACTTTTTAGCTTCAAACATGAACATTAAAATGTTTGTACCACAGCACTCAGTCAGATGCATCTACTTGGTGAAAATTATACTCCCAGGCACGATCACCTATTTATTTAAAGGAGATTGTAAGACATGTTATTAATATAAATTAAAACATATATTCAGGATTACCTTATGAATCAGGATTCAGGAAAATGTTTCTACCCAGGAAACCCATAATCAATTCTCTCCAAGTGCCAATTTGTCCTTATTGCTTCACACTTTGCCTTCTCCCTATGGGTTCCCTCAACGAGCTTAATGTCCATACGTCATTGCCTCCTTTCCCATCTCTGGAGCTTTGATGCAAGTCTAAGCTTACAAAACAGATAGGATTATAATTGAGAGTCATATCCCCAAGAGACTAACTATTGTGCTTATTCCTCCCACAAGGGATACCAGATATCGTGTGTTGCTGAAGCTATAGCTCCTTTTCCAGAGACCAGTTCACAAACCCCTTGATGCACTCTAGAAACAGGAGTCAGATCATGTATTTAATGCTTACATTTCAGAAATCTTCACCAAATTTGCTTATATGTAGTGACTGATTCTCCTAATGCTTGTGGACCCCTAAACCCAGATGTGCCAAAGTAATAGAACCAGAGATCAGAAGTTACAAGCCAATCTAGCACTTATTGCTGATAAATTAGGCAACTCTCTTGCACCAACTGAATACTTCTGAAATTTTTGCTTCAACTGTATCCTTAATTGTCTTTTTTCCTCTGCTCGCATCTTCAATATCTAGAGTCCTATAGGCTAGAGCAAGCAAGTACATTGCTGGATGAAGTCTCCTGCAGATGAAATTGATTAAATTGAATTCAAAGTCAACAAGATAGTAGAAGGACAGCAACTATGCTAACCTGCTAACCTCCCCCATTTGTTCTAAAAATTAAAAGAACAGGATATAACAAAGTTTTAGTTTCCAGCACATGTTATGTTTGCCATGCAAAGAAAGGATCAGAAGAGTTCTTTGCATGAATTTGAAGACCTACAAAATACTTACTCCTCAAAGCATATATTTGTATCTAAACCGTCCCAATATCTCTGGGCTGGAACATTTTTCCCTTTATTATCTCTTCCAAATGTCTCAACATACCATCCTCCTACATCATGCAGTGCACTGCGAGGCTCAAACAGCCAATATCTGTAACAGAAAAAGTCAATTAACATTCGTGACAAGATAGAAATGATTCCAAGTTGAATAGACAGAACATGATGATAGCATATGGGTAGTTACGTGTAATTTAATTTTCAGAACCTAAGAAATGAGTGCCTTCTGATACAAGCTTCATTACTAAATACAAAACCTTGTTCATATTACAAAGTACCGAACTTGGTGTGAAATGCAGAAACTAAGTTACTTCAGAGTTAGGCTTAAAACAACTAGTTTTCGTGGTTCCAGTTTTGCCACCAAGAAACCAGCTAAGCGATGAAGCAAATAAAAAAGAACAAAAGAAAACAAAAAAATATCCATTTACCAACTAGTATCTACATAAAGTCCCTGCACCTCTTGCAAGCTCCTTATCAATAGGAAAATGGTTTTAATTGCTTCAGTTAAAGGAAAGAAGTGAAGATCAGTATGCCAATCAAATTTATTACTGAGAAATCAATGAAAGAGTTTAGTGCCAAAGACTCCGTAACCAGGAAGCGCCTCCCCCTAGAAAGGGAAGAGAGGGATAAGGAGAGCTGCACAGAGTATCTCCGGTTCAGTGGTCAACAACAGAAAATGAAAGAGGAAATCAGCAGCAAATTCTAAATTCCATCTTGATAAATTCATAGGTAAAGAGGAAGAAAAGAAGAACGCCATAACCAACATTCTCACCCCATAGAATCCACTTTCTCGGAGTTAGGACACAAGAGAAGGAATGAATCATAATTTCGAGAGACAATGCTTTTTGTCTTTCATATCGTCTCTTTCATGTCATATATTTCACTAGAAGAAGTTAAACTTTGTAAAAATTATAAATAAAAATTGTAAGAAAGTTCATTAATAATAAATTAAGGATCAGAAGTCCTGATCAGATAAAATTCAAGCAAAAATCTAAGCTTACTTGCTTGGTGGCAAATGGGCTCGAGTACATCTGCACTCACAAACTGAAATTTTCTCCCCAAGTCGAAACCAATGCAAGTGTTTCACCTAAAACGTATTCATGTCATTGCAAGGATAAAGACATTACATCATAAACAGGTATAATCATTTCTAAGGCACAAAAACAGATAGAGCGAAAGCAAACAGGACTACATATGTTACGCAGATTCAAGGAGTTGATGATTTGCATTAGCTTTTAATATGAATGGAAACGAGAAAAGATACGTTACTCAGAAATTGAAATCTCCACAAAATCCATCGCAGTGAATGGAGTACAAGGAAAAATATTGAGAGAAATACTCCATCCAGAATCTTTCTTCATGAAAGGAAACAACACGATACTTATCGTGCATAAGTAATTAGTAATTGTACATGCATGAATTGTTAATTCAGAGCACATAACTAATTCTTAAGAGAAAAGCCTATTCATCAATCCTATCATTCCTGAATCGAAACCTCATGCCCCGGGGAGGGGGGAAAATAAATATATAAGTAAACAAAAGGAGGCAAACAAGAAACCCGTACACATACAAACTTAGATCTAATCACTGATCACACATCAAAGGCTTTCTACAGTTCATAATTCAAGTTGGATTTTATGAAACTGTGTTTGAATTTCTTTTCTTTCCTTTAATTCTTGTTTCATTTTTGGTGTGGTGTTCCATTTTTTTCTCTTTTTGTCTGTGTGTGCTTTGGGGTTTGGGGGTAGGGGGGTTGGCGCTTGCAACACACCAGTAATGTTCTATGCTTCATAATCATATGGGTCTTCACACCAATGTTGTTGTAGACGTAGCAAGTTCCTTCCTCAGAGGTGGTTCCCAAACCTTTTATAACTCCCAGAGGAAATCTAGGTCCAACTGAGGACTCTGTAAACATATCTCCTGGATGCACATGCCTTTCATGCAATGGATCTTCACATGAAGTAAGATAAACATGTATTTGGTCTTCAGCATCTTCATCCTCTGTTACATGAAGAGCTTTAAGTGGGACTCTTGTAGCCACAGCAACAACTCTCCCAGATAAGTGTAATTCTAGATCTCTATATGCATCAGATGATTGATAGTCAGTACAGATAGATTGCTTTTGGGAATCTTTACCATCAGCCGCATCAGATTGGAGTTGTTCACTGACGTTATCAGCCAATTGGACCGAGCCCAAAGCAGAACATGTTAGTTTTTCAGTGTAGGCATCTGACAATTCATGATACTTGTTAGCTAGACATACCATCCCAAACAGGTCTCGACCTGAAACTAAGTGCAGCACCTCTGATGTGGTACACATAGACCTCTCCTCAGCTTCAAACCGCTCGGGAAGGAGATCCACGAACTCAATCTCTGGTCCATAGTATGCTGCATGAACGGCTGAATAAAAATCTCTTTCCAGGATATCAAAATACCCTGATCCAGCTGTCACGCTTCTCTCAGACAAAATGTCATTTATTGTATATCTGTACCATTTCAACCATTCCACAACTTCCATCTGCTTAGCTGGGTGTCCATAGGAGTTATAGTTGAAGATAGTGGTATCTCGCTTAGAGTGTCTCTCTGTGAAGGTTCTTTGAGATAAAATATAGCGATCATAATGAGCTCTCTTGGTAGAGTCTGAGAGTATCTGAATTCCAACAATTATAAATCAAATTAGAGCTCCTAAGGGCATCTGAATGACAAAGTTTTACTGGAACATGATGCCATATGACCTTTTGTTCATAACAAGAAATTAGTGGCAACAACTGTTACAACTACAAAACTAATGCTAAGCATAAAGTTGAAGAAGGTAGCAAGCAAAGCTAAGAACAGAAAATCTAATCAACTAGGATTACGACTGAGTTATGCAGCACTTGAATTTAGTAAAAATGTCCTCGCATCAACACATTTCAGCTTCTAGTACAATGCTTCTTGGGCTATTCAAGGGATAACTAATTCATTACAAGTTCATGGGAAGTATGCTTGGAACAGATTAGGTTGTGAGTTCCAAGTATAACAATATCAAAGTGCCGTGGATGTAACTTTTACCCTCCCAAGTTCCTCATGCTTCCCGACAATATACCATGACAAACAAATAACAGATATTTACCAACATAGACTTTAGAAATAGTGCCTCAGTTTGATTTCTAATTTATCAAAATAGACATTGACCTCTCTCTTACTTGACTACCTCCATTGCCATATAATTTTGGAAACAAAGTTCATGGTATGACTAGCCCATCTCAATTCTACCATATTCCCTACCGAATCATAGAGCTTAGAAGATATTGGTCAATGATTTCATTGCTTATGATGTCTGAACCGTGAAGCAACAACTATGAGTCCTAGATAAATGTTTTACATGAAGATAGTTAGCCCCCAATTTACTTTATAAACTAACCAAAAATATCGAAGTGCTTCATCCTTTCTTCAAAGCCGCATTACACGGTTCCTCAAATACAAGCATTATACTTCACAAGCAAATTTCATTCTGCATTTGAGGAAATAGGAGCATTTGCAATTCACCTAAAACGGAACAACTGAATAACTGAAACTAAAAATTCAACTCGAAATTCATATATATATATATATATATATATATATACACACACACACACTCTCTCTCTAAAAGGCGAAATTCCACTCAATTGACAAACATAAACAATTCTGGACTTGCAGAACAAGAAAGGCACCTCGTACGCAGCCAGAATTTGGATGAATTTCTTGGAAGCGTCAGAGGAAACGTCTTGCGAGTGAGCTAGGTCGGGGTGAGTTTCCTTGGCCAACTTGTGAAAAGAAGCTTTGATTTCCGTGAATGAGCTGGTCTGCGACACCCCAAGGATATCGTACGCGTTCGAACCGGCGAAATCAGGAGGCGCCGCCCAGTCGGCGTTGGTGCTCTGGCAGCGTTTGCCGCAGAAACTCGGATATAATAAGAGAAGGAAATTCGAAGAAGAGGCGACAGGGGTTGCATAAAATTGGATCGGAATTGAAGCGTTCGGGCGGCGGTGACGGCCGAGAAGACGTCGGAGGCCGGCGAAATTAGTTAAGGACGCCATGCCTAGGATTAGTACGGAGAAGCCGAAAGTTGGGATACTGTGTTAGTTTTTTAACCTTTTTGTGTATTTTCTTCACTCGCTTGCATTTCTTGAAAAAAAAAAATCATAAAGGGCAGAGAGAGAGAGAGATGTTGAGACACTACACAAAACATAAAATAAACTTTAAGGCAATTGTCAGATTATGTTCCTCAATGAAAGAGATACCATAACTTAAAAATTATTTTTTATTTTTTAATTAATAACAAACTTAAAATTTATAATTAGTCCTGTTATGAGGTATTTTTTGATTTCCATTCAATGTATAGTTTTTTGTTGTACTTTTAACAGTATTTATGGAAAAATTCTTATAGGGGTATGAACTCTACCTATGCGTTCTACGATTTAAATTTAGTCATGTATTATATATATTTTATAAAAAAATTAATATATGGTACATAGTTGAATCTGAACTGTATAATATATATACCCCGATCCACAAAAGAATTTTAGGTGTCGATGTGGGGATAGTGGTGAAATTTATATCTCAATTTATTTGGTGATAGTAGCCAAATAACCGGGAGTTTGGCGGTATACGGAAACGTCACATTTATAAGGGCTCTCGCCATGGACCGCAGCTCCTCTTGGGATGTGAATGAAACTCAACTCGGAGATAATAATTTTTGGTCGGTCAGTCATTGATTGATTATTGGAAATCTGCAAATTATTGTACTATAAATTCTCATTTTATTCGCCTTGAATCAGGACACTAGTTTTACTATTTGCAACATAGTCTCAACTAATTAGCACCTCTCTCTCTCTCTCTTAATATGCTCAAACAATTTAATCTTTGGCCATAGTTTTATTACTCACACAGTGACGCGTATGTATTCGTAAATGAAAAAATTCGATCAATAATTGATCGACACGGTTCTTTCCTGCATAACTTCATTTGATGTGTATGCAAAATTCAAACGGATCTATAACTAAACTTTTTAATTTGAAAATCCAGTGCTTTTTCACTAAAAAGGGCCCAATCCATTGCTTCAACGTATCAAATCCAACAAGCCCAATTTAATATACACAAAATCACAAAAATCTTGGCCGTAGGTAAGAGAGTCAACAGGATGCATGAAAAAGACGCGAAACCGCAGCGATGTACGAAATATTTATTTATTTATTAATAGGAAAGAGATCTAATTGTACAATTGGCTATTCAAAGCGATTAGTTTTGATGGGAACTAATGGTTTAATTCAAAATATACAAGTAACCTTTCTCCCTTGGGTGCGTGATTATCTGAACAACGAGCAATAAATGAAATAGTAAAACTATATTAAATTCAATGTCATTGGCAGACAACATTATTTATGCTTGATTATATTTTAGGAGATTAAAATCCAACACGTTATCATGATGCGAAACAAAAAACACACCATTAAAATACAATAATAATAATAATAATAATATTTGGGACCATTAATAAAATTGATGTTGAATTATTAGTACAGGAAACACTCTCTGTCATGTACTTAATGCCACAGAGAATGAGTGATCTGGAGGAGAGCCAATAATGCTCTATTTGAATCTGTCTTTTTATGTTGCATGTTATGGACAAAAACTTAAGTCTCATTTTATTATTAGAAGCAGGACCTACTTATAACGACAAGTTTGACTTGCGTCTAAGATCCAATATCATCCTCATGGCCACATTTCATTTTAAAAAATAAAAAATAAAAAATAAAAAAATCATCGGTATCATTCAAGATGAACGTATTGGGATTCTTATAAGCGACTATTCTTGATTTTTTTTTTAACATATACAAAATTAATACACGAAATATCATTTAAAATATTCAAACGTGGCCTCATTTCTGCATGAAAAGTAATTACACCGTTCTTTCATACAATAAGTGTAATTACATAAACTTTTTTTATCAATTTTATAAATTATAAATATTTTTACGTTACCGTAAAATTTAATGAAATTTTTGAATGATCTGATAATCAATATTTGCAATTTTAAATAGTGTACCAAAATTGGACTCATTTTAATCATTATATTTTAAAGATATTGTTTGTGTATTTTATCATTTAATGTGCTTTTCAACAATGAGGGCTGGGGATAATTTGACCTCTGACTTCTTGAAGCAACATCAATATGCTGTTCGTTTTTCTACCATTCACACCGTCATGAATTTAATTATCTTTATTCGGTGGAGGAAAAATATTTACCAGGGGGAAAAACTTAGAGATTTGATATGTGCCTTATTTGCAGGCATAATTAATTAAAGATAAAACAAAAGGCCAAAAAAAAAAAAGAAAACAAAAAAACAAAAACAAAAACAAAAAGATGAATATAGATACTCTGGTTGAGCGGATCAAATCTTTTATTCTACTTTTTAATATTTCATTCTGTATTCTACTAAGTTGATGACGTGTGTATAAAAACAAAATACATGATGAGTTTGCGTCGTACTCGTACACCTAATTAGCTATATGTTTGCATAAATTTTCTCCAGCCGCGCTGAAGTGGCTGCTCAAGTTTCGAGTCGGCTAAGTTCGATTGGAAAACAACCAATTCGAAATGAACTTTCTCGTGTTCAGGTGCAGGCGTGTCAGTGTGCAGGAGCACACAAGTGGAAGTCTTGTGTTTCGAAGTGAAAAAGTGATGCAATTTGAAGTGAAAACAAAATGTAATGCGCCTAAGATTTCTATCTGAAAAACGACTGATCGGAGTAGGCAAACACTATCCCTGAGGTTCTACTTACCTACAACTCAATGTAGGACTTAACAATTCAGTACTCTCAAAATCGAAAAAGGTCGAAAAACTTTAAATCGAAGAGAAAATATATTCGAAGATTATGGCTACTCGCCACACGGACTTTACAGGACTTGACTACAGACACACGCATTGATGACTCGGGCCATATCTATGACAAAGATGCATTGAGCAGTCCCTAAGAACTCTAGCTACAAATCGACCACATTGATGACTCCGGTCATATCTACCTGTGGGTGTATTCAAAGGTTGTTCACTCCGATGAGCATTGATTGGCTCCGTCTGTACTCCTATTCATGCATGCGCTCGATATGGATGCTGGGTACCACTCCGTCGCATTGATATCTCACCTCGAACCGGGCCCAATCCGAGTGAGTGATGGCTACGACCTCATGACGTTACGGAATAAGTGCATTGATATTCTCACTTCGAGCCGAATGAGGTATGGCTACAAACACCCGTAGCGGTTTTCTACCTACTTGAACTAAAGCTATTCTTTGTTCATTTAGACTAAAAAATCAGAGAAGTGATGACTTCTTGATTGAGAGAATTGTTGTGTTGATTGTTTGACGTTGTGTGTTGATGATGTCCCTTTTAGATGACGAATTTGGACTCCTTTTATAGACTTCAGGCCGCAACCGCCATCCTTTATTCTTGAAGTTGGAAAGTTTATTCAAGCCTGGCCATTAGAAATGAATGGCCGTCCTTATTTTTAGTTTATGGCAGTTGTACCACTTTATTCAAATTTCAAATTCTTAGTAACACGTGGCCTTTATTTTAGGCATGTGCAGGTATAACAATGCTTATTTTTAGTCATTCTGTTATTCTTCTCCTAACAACCCTAATCGTGAGAGATTTAGATTTAAATTTATTATTATATTTATTCTATTTTATATTTTTGGTTGACTGGGCCATGGGCTTCCTATTTTATTTCCGGTCTAGGCCTCTAATGTCGGTTGTTCCACGCGAGTCGAAGTGACCTAGGCCCAACCAATTCATTTTGGCGTGGTGAAAAAGATCCAATATCAACTCACTCCGAATTTGATTTCAAAAATTATTTTTGGGCCCAAACACTATATACTAATTAGCTATATATATATGTGTGTGTGTGTGTGTGTGTATTGAAATAAGTTAATTGTGTGTATTGAAATAAGTTAATTTAATGAGATATATATCAAAATAAGAAAGTGAAATAGTGATCCGTGATCCCCTACTTGAGCATAGTCTCTTTGGGACATCTGATAAAATTGGAATGACGCATAGAATATTAACATAGCCCCTATGAATGAATAATAATCATAAATCGAGAAATTGTCCAGATTTTTACATTAAAAGAAAAAAAAAAGAGAAATACTAGCTGAACATCTCGCAATCTGTTCCCAAAATAAGAACTCTTTCCTTCATAAACATGATATTTACATGTAAACTAGTATGTACCCCGTGCTATGCACGGATATCATAATTTATTGTATTGTACATAAAAAGATAAAAATAAAATACACTATTCATGTAAAATAACGTTTATTTTAAATAATTTTCAATGCAGTTCAATAATTAAATAAATAATAATATTTACTCATATTTAAAGCTTTTATATTTAAAAATGAAAAAAGAAAAGTATTGTCGTGCCAAAAAATCATATCAAAAAATATTTAAAAAATTAAAATCTACATATATGATCTAACCTAAAGTTATAACTAAACCTTTTAGATATATTAAAGTTATGAATGTTAAATTATGAACTACCCTAAATTAATAAATCACAAAATAATGGATTATTATCCATATTAGAAGATGCGACACTAATTTTTTTTAACACACTTAAATATATATGGATGTGAATCATCGTAAAATAAATTAAAATTAAAATTTAGTTCACAAAAAAAGAATAATTATAAAAATATAAATATAAATAAATAATAATTAAATTATGAAACATCAAGTACTCTTGGTGTATCTTGGATGTTGTGAATCTTCTTTTACATCTCCACAAAAATCTTTCGCCCTAAACTTGAGTAAGATGAATTTTAGGTATTATGAACATTTTGAATCTCCTTTCATCTGTGTGTGTATGTGTGGATGAATAATCTCATTTTGTATCTTAATTCATTTTCTGGTGAATATTTTAATTATATAGTATCTTACTTAGTGGAAATAAAAAATCATAGAAAAGTAGGAGTACGTAATTATATATGTTAGTGGTAAGTAAGTGGATGAATGGGATAAGAAAGTTTTTAATTGTTGTTATTATTATTTCAAAAGACCTATTCAATCCATTTTTTTAATTAAGAAATTCAAAATTAACCAGATTGTAGTCAAAGATAACTATCAAAATCATTTTGTGGCTTATTAGATGACTTTGGTGAAAGACAATTGTATTAGATGTAAACTTTTTATAACGTACATATAGCATTAAACTATATAAATAACAATGAAAAAATAAAACAGGTTTATTAGGAAGTAAATAACAATAAATAAATAAATTTTGAATATATCGACAATTTAATACCGGAAAAATTAAAGAAAAAAGATACGTCAATGAAAAAAAAAGGTTGGATAATAAAACTTTCACATAGTATTAAACCATATACAAATAAATGATAAAGATAAAAAGCTGAAATAATATATTGTTGCTAATATTGTTTCCACATTTTAATGTTTTTAATCATTTTAAAAATTATAATTTAATTTGAAATATGACATATCATATTAAAAAAACATTTTTTTCAAATTTGAGTTACATAAGTTTTAATTGAATGTTTTTTTTCTTTTAATTTTTGAGGAGAAATTTACCTTAAAGGGTATTAAGTTGATATTTATATTCTTAATATTTTTTAAACTATAACTAATTTGATGGCATTGCGTAATATTTTAATTAGATTTTTTTTTTGTGTGTATATGTTTTTATGGAAAGCTACTATTAAATTTTTATGAAAGGGAGAAAGAGTATAAAATGTATTAAAGATATTATTATGGATAGTTGGTGAGTTTCAAAAATTCTGAAAGATAATTAAAAAATTTACAATTAATGTCAACCAATCAAATAATTCATATTAAATAATTAAAAATAATTCTAAATTATAAGAATTAAGAATTTAGTCAAAATTACACATTGTGGTCAAAAGGTATTCCGCAAATATATAATAGTATAGATAAGTAATATCTATTTAGGTACTTATCATTTTGGATCCTCTCCTACATAATTGAATTACATGTCCTCCTCTAGTCATTAATACACGTCATGTGTATTAGTGAGCGTTTGATATAATAAAAGAAAAAACTGATGATATGGGGAAAAAAATTCAAGATTCTCTTGTGTTATCTTGATCACTCACCAATAGATGTAACGTATATTGATGAGTAGAAAAAAAAAGATATAACACGATTATATAAAGGGAAAATTGTAAAAAACCCCTACGTGGTTTCGGAAAGGTGCAGGTTAGTACCTCATGGTTTAAAACTATGCAAAAAAGCCCTCATCTTTTTCAAATTTAGACCTACTCTCCTCTTCCGTTACTTCTAGTTTAATGCCGTTAAATTTATGGTGAAATACCTGTTATGTCCCTATTATCAGGAACCATTAGATCTTAACTTGAAAATTTGAACGGTCTAGATTGATTCATGAATTAAAATATAATATTTAAATAAAAATTACAAATTAAATAAAATATACAGAATATATATATATGTATATATATATAAATAATATAATAGAACACACAAACACACATAATAACACACATATACATAGCACAACACATATAGTAACACACACAGAGCACACACAACACACACAAATACACACAGCAACACACCAATACACACCCACACACAGCAACACACAGCACACACAAATACACATACACGCACAGCACACAGAAACACACACGCAGGACACACAAATACACACACGCACACAGCACACAACAACACACACACATACATATACACATACACACACAAAAATTGTTTGAAATTTTGGAATTTGCACAAAAAATTGTTCGAAAATTTGAAGATTTGGACTAATAATTGTTCAAAAAATATATACCCACATATTTAAAGATTTTGCCCTAAAAATTGTTTGGAGATTTGTAGATCTAAGATGTGGAGATGAGGGGCGGTGGTGGCGGCGGATGTAGGGAAAAAGATGGGTGGCGATTGTGGTGGGGCGGTGGCGGTCGGGGGTGGAAGAAGGAAGAAGATGGGGTGGCGGCGGTCGCGGGTGGAAGGAGGAAGAAGATGGGGATGGTGGTTGCGGCTGTAGGAGGAAAAGTGACGACTATGGTGGTAGGGTGAAGAAGAGGCGCGGCGCAGCGGCGGATGAAAATAGGTGGTTGGGTTGGAGAGGAAGAAGATGGATTAGGGTTGAGTGGAAGAATATTTTGATAAAAATAAAAGATAAAAATAATGAAATTTGTTTAAAAAATAAAAAAAATTTATTGTAGAAAATATTTTTAAAATAATAATATAAAAATATCCTCATATTTTACTATGAAATCAAATTTATTTGTAAAAAAATTTTATTGCTTTTTTGATTTGTTAAATAAAATAAGAAATTTTGATATTTTAAAAATAAAGATATTAAAGTTTAGGTTATTTTGAGATTTTAAACAAGTCAAAGGGTTTATTTATAATATTATATAAGTATATTTCAAATTATAAATAAATGGGGGTATAATAGTTAAAACACATACATTTTCAAGTGAAAAAGAGGTCAAAAAATTATCAGTTTCTCATTACCGACGCGTGTAGCACAATTGAACGGAAAATGGTGTTTTTTGCATGATTTTGAAAAGGATGGGATTTTTTTTTTTTTTTGTATATTTTTAAACCATGAGATACTAATATGCAATTTTCCAAAACTACGTAGGGTTTTTTTTTACAATTTTTCCTTATATAAAAGATGATGCGAAGTGGGTATTAATTGAAAATGAATATTTTTGTATGCAGACTACAGGAATCACAAAAGAAAACTACACTAATAGCAATAATGATTTCTAAAGTAAGCAAATTTGGATTGAAATTTTTCGGTGCTTATAAAAAGTTATGACGGTTGATGACAGGGACCATCCTCTGTGTACATGGGTTGCAGACAAAGACATCAAGGTTTATGTCCTAATTTCAATACTAATAGAGACAAATTAAGATCCGTGTTAACTTTATGGGATTACAATACATTATTATAGTAATTAGTAGGGCTTGTTATGTTTTAGTGTTATCCCTGGTTTAAAGTGCTTCACGTGAACCTTTGCCCCCCACTTTTCCCGTGAGACGTTACGATACTCTATTCTCATCTTTCTTTCTCTTTTATTTATGCAGAAATTTACTAAAGTTGATAACTATCTTCTGTTATACTATGTACTACCTTTAGTGTCTTGTTACATCTGAATACCTAATTTGTCTTTATTATTTTTCATTTTGAAGTTTCTCCTAAAACTTGATTTGGTAGGAATTAACTAATCATATATCAAGTGTTATTATACTTGTCATATAATTAATTACTGTCCCCAAAGTATATATCAATTTCATTATAAATATAAAATAATCGTTACGCAATTAACATTAGTTCAATCAAAATGGATCTAATCTAAAATTCAATTTCAGAAATTACATAACTCGAAAGAGATTGAGACATGCACTCCAAACATGCATGGACGCCGGCTTTGTTTGTCTCGATTTTTCACTATTGAATTATTAAAATTTAAAAGCCTATCACATAGCAGTTATGCTACTCTGGAAGCATTATTCAAACACCACAACTAAAATACGGACTTGTTTAATTTTCCACAAACATTCACGTTTCTTGCATTGACCTTAAAACCATTTCATTTACTACCACCGCAAGAAATGAAAAATATTTGTGTGAATTAAAATTTAAAAAATGGGTTAAAAATAAATAAAGAAAGAAAGAAAGAAGAACGAAGAAAAGAAGATATTTGTTGGTTGGGAGTTAAGAGAAGTTTAAACCTCGTCCTCGTCTCACCCACCCACCCACCCACTCCGTCGAATAAATTTTTACAGAGACCCGTGACCCACTAATTAACGTAATGTTGAAGACAAAAATTTACATTTCCCATCTCTGCAGTTATTTAACCAAAGGGAACATCCACTTGACCACGGAACATGATTGCACTGTGTGAAGTAGAAGAAAACAGTGTAGTGGGAGGTGAATTTTGGAGCTCTCTCTCTCTCTCTCTCCCCCCTCTTTTTTTTCTCTTCTGCAAAAGTTAAAATAGATAAAAAGAGAAGCACGGAACAGTGGGAAAAGAAAGATAGTAGAATATATTTCTTCAAGGGATCTAGTGGGATTCAATCAAAGCCTGACCGCACGTGAACAAAGGTGAAATATATGATATATATTCCACTCACACACACACACACATTTGATGTGTGATTGCGTGAGTATATATGTATGTATATATTTTTTCTTATGTTTCTTGGTGATAAACATGGATACGATTTGAGTAGTCTCTCTTTCTACTTACCTGCCTTTTCATTTTATCTTTTTTTGTAGTTATGCAATCATGCATATAAACCAGACAACGAGCGCTGTCCCCACTTACTACTCAGCCTGCAACTGCATAGTGTCACACTTCTTGTTCCAGCTGTATTTTCCACTCGCTATATAGTACCCCGGTGGGATTCACAGACTTTCCTCTCCCCACATTAATCTTTGGCAAATTAACGCGAAAAAAAATGGAGAAAAAATATGCAAGAACTATCGTAATGACAGTGATCGGAGTTTTGTTCTTTTTCGATCTCGGCCACGCGGAGCTGGCGGAGAGGAGAACTTACATTGTTCACATGGCGAAATCCCAAATGCCAGCGAGTTTCGACGACCACACTCAGTGGTACGACTCGTCGCTCAAATCGGTGTCCCACTCGGCGGAGATGCTGTACACTTATAGCAACGTGATTCACGGGTTCGCGACCAGGCTCACACCGGAGGAAGTCCGGGCTATGGAGACCCAGCCCGGGATTCTCTCTGTTCTGCCCGAGTTGAGATACGAGCTCCACACGACTCGGACCCCTACGTTTCTGGGTCTGGACCAGAACGCGGCGATGTTCCCGGAATCGGCCTCGGCTAGTGAAGTCGTTGTCGGAGTTTTGGACACTGGTGTCTGGCCCGAAAGCCCGAGTTTCGATGATACCGGGTTCGGATCGGTCCCGAGTTCGTGGAAAGGGGAATGTGAAATCGGTACAAATTTCACTAAATCCAACTGCAACAGAAAATTGATCGGAGCCAGGTTTTTTGCTGCAGGCTATGAAGCGACTATCGGCCCGATTGACGAGTCCAAGGAATCAAGATCCCCCCGAGACGACGACGGCCATGGGACCCACACCTCGTCCACCACCGCAGGATCCGTCGTTTCCGGCGCGAACTTATTCGGTTACGCCTCCGGGACGGCTCGTGGGATGGCCCCGCGAGCCAGGGTTGCCGTTTACAAAGTGTGCTGGATCGGTGGCTGTTTCAGCTCCGACATTTTGAAAGCCATGGATAAAGCCATCGAGGACAACGTGAATGTGCTGTCCATGTCCCTGGGTGGTGGCATGTCCGATTATTACAGGGACAGCGTCGCAATCGGAGCTTTTGCGGCCATGGAGAAGGGTATCCTGGTGTCGTGTTCAGCGGGCAACGCGGGGCCCAGTTCGTACAGTTTGTCCAACGTGGCACCGTGGATAACCACCGTCGGTGCAGGAACCCTGGACCGTGATTTCCCGGCGTTCGTCAACCTCGGAAACGGGAAAAACTTCTCAGGCGTGTCTCTCTACAAAGGGGACTCGCTGCCTGGTAAATTGCTTCCCTTTGTTTACGCAGGAAATGCAAGCAATGTCACTAATGGTAATCTTTGCATGACGGGGACCTTAATTCCCGAAAAGGTTAATGGTAAAATTGTGTTGTGTGACCGTGGGGTAAATCCCAGAGTTCAAAAGGGCTCCGTCGTAAAAGCCTGCCGGAGGAATTGGCATGGTTTTGACCAACACCGCCGCCAACGGCGAGGAGCTGGTGGCGGACGCCCACTTGCTCCCCGCCACGGCTGTCGGCGAGACGACGGGTGAGACAATCAAGCAATATTTGTTCTCCGATCCCAATCCAACGGCCACCATTCTGTTCGAAGGGACGAAGGTGGGAATCGAGCCGTCGCCGGTGGTCGCCGCGTTCAGCTCCCGGGGACCAAATTCGATCACCCCAGAAATACTGAAACCGGACCTGATTGCGCCAGGTGTCAACATCCTAGCCGGGTGGTCCGGGGCGGTGGGCCCCACCGGCTTAGCCGAGGACGGCCGGCGAGTCGGCTTTAACATAATATCCGGGACATCCATGTCGTGCCCACACGTCAGCGGCTTGGCGGCTCTGCTCAAGGCGGCGCATCCCGACTGGAGCCCGGCGGCGATCCGCTCGGCTCTCATGACCACGGCTTACACGGCTTACAAAAATGGGAAATTGATCGAAGACGTGTCGACGGGGAAGCCATCCACGCCGTTCGATCATGGAGCCGGACACGTGGACCCCGTATCCGCCCTCAACCCAGGCCTGGTCTACGATCTCGGCGCAGACGATTATTTGAATTTCCTGTGTGCATTAAATTACACATCTGCCCAAATCAACAACCTTGCGAGGAGGAATTTCAGCTGTGACGCTAGCAAAACCTACAGTGTGAATGACCTAAATTACCCTTCGTTCGCTGTGTCACTCCAATCTGAAATGGGTAGCACCGGCAGCAGTGGTAGTGGTACAGGGTCCAGTGTGGTTAAGCACACAAGAACGCTCACCAACGTGGGACCCCCTGGAACGTACAAGGTATCGATTTCTTCATCGAGTGACAAAGTCAAGATTACCGTTGATCCTGCTACTTTGACTTTCAGTCAAACGAGCGAGAAAAAGCCGTATACGGTGACATTCGTTGCAACCTCAATGCCATCGAACACAAATGTATTTGGCAAAATTGAGTGGTCCGATGGGAAACACGTTGTGGGGAGTCCAGTTGCAATTAGTTGGATCTAGATTTAATAATAATCATTTGTAACGGGCTCACATAAATAGAGTGAGTTTGGTAATTGTTGTAGTCCTTTTGTTTTCTTTTTCTTTTCCTTTTAAATTGTGATGGTAAAATTTATTGTTTCTTTTTAAAAGGCAAGGACAAAAAGAAGCCTGGGGCGGGGGGCGGGGTTGTAATTTGGTGTTTTATGTGATGTGTATCTGGGATAGGGAACATGGGAAATTGAAAAATTGGGGGAAATGAAGGTGTTTTCTTGACCAGTGTACAGTTATTGTCGCAGTTTCCAAATGTAATGGATTCTAAATTGTCAGACATGAACGTCAGCCTTGTTCTTGGCATGTGTGTGACAAACATTGTTATCTTTCATTATTTTGGCAATATTAATGTTCGGTGCCAGCATGTTAAGTTTTGTCAAATTTCACTTATTACGATGCTTGAATAAGTTGCATTGATTCATAAATGATTTGTAGAACTCGTCACGGGATGTAGATGAGGGATACAATTCAATTTTTGGAAGTTTGCTTGTGTCTTTCTTTTATGTCTTCGGCCCATGGAGACCGGTTCGTATCTTTTATTTTATAATTGTGTTATATTTTTTGTTATATAAATACACGCCACTCAAACTTATTCACTAACAACTTGAACCGATAATGTTAGATTATTTTTCACTTATTCATTGGAAGAATTAATTATGCAACCAAATAAAGGCAAGAATTAATTTCTTGTGTCATTATTTACAATTCAACCGACACAAAAGTAAACTTGTCCAAGTATTATATCCGACACTTATAGACTGAATTGGGGATCAACAACACACGTACGTATGTATTAAATATGATTCATGGTAAAAGGCATGGTATCTAATGTAAATATACATGCACCAACAAAGTGCACTAGAGAATCATAATCATCATTGCCCTGTGACACTGGCAACGATATCCATGTGCTCCAATATAGTATTCATCTTTAATGGAATCAATAATTATTACCCTTTTTTTCCAATCAACCAATAAAATCAAATATCTTAAGAAAATTGCAATATGCAAAAGAATCTAACTGCTGGATGGGCATGATTTGATTGCTCATTTAGACTTTGTTTGGTTTTACAGAGGAAAAGAAAATGTTAAGGAAAAGAAAAGAAATTACAATAATTTTAAAATTTTTTATTTTGTTTGGTTGTTAAAGAAAACAATAAGAAAAATAATTTTTATAGAGAATTATCTTATATTTTGTTTGGTTATTATTATAAATTAAAGGAAAGTGTAAAAAAATACCTAAAAAAAATCCAAACAATCAATTAACTGCAAAAAAAAAAAAAAGAAAATTTTTTCTTGAAATATATCAAAACAATCAATTAGTTTAAGCAACAAAAATAAGGTGAGAGTTTGAAATGCGATAGAGTGCTGGAGAGAGTAACGTAAGATTAAAAAATAAGATTTTCCTTCAATTTCCTTATCTAATTGAAAGGAAAATATTTTTTCTCAATTTATGTTATATTTTATTTCTATTTTTTTTCCTTACAATTTTCTTATTTTTCCCTAATAACCAAATACTGAAAAATACTTTTTCTTCCTATTTTTTTTTCCGTTCCCTTCTAAAATTCTAGAACCAAACATAAAGTTAACGTTGAGTCAAAACATCATTTGACAAACAGTGTCTTGTTCAAACATGTGATCATTCCGTGATTTGAAAGCACCATGGGCCTGTTATTTAATCAAAACCTTGCTCATTCTATATCAGATATCGTGCATTCCTGGTTATAAAAATGCTGCTTAATTTTTTTTTTTAAGAAATTTAAATATTTCGTATAAAGAATATTATTCTCTGTAAATGCTTTGGGCATACCAGTAAAAAATGTATGATTTTGGTCATTTATTATGTGTCGGCTCACATATATCACTGCAGAGTTTACATATTAATTAATGACTATGGTCCATAATGTATTAATGTTTTTTCTAACACCAACCACTCCTAAAAACTAAAACTCATTAAAAATTCATCCAATTATATACCAGTTCTCCAGGGGACTGATTAAGTACACTTTATGCCTCTCAATTATATCACGGTCCACTTCTTATAGAAATTATATAATCTGTTTTTTTTCTTTTTCTTTTGAGGGGGTTAAGTTGAAATTTTCTTCTACACAACAGTATGATATTTTCGACTACACTTATTAATAAGATAATCTTTATATTCTTTTTATATGATAAATTTTTCTCTTTTCTTATATCAACCGCCACTCAATACAAGCGACATATATAAAAGATGTAATACAATTATATCGCAGAAGATCCGAATTAGGAGTGGAGGTGATTATTTTATTTTGGTTAACCCAACAAGGAAAGAAATGTGTTCACTTTAGTTTCAACCCCCCACCCTGCCACCCACATTTTTTCTAGAAATAAATGAAAGGAAAATGTTGTTACAACTGACGCCCTCGCAAACGGTCTGTCCCAAGAAAGAAAATTGATAGGAAATTCTTGTACACTTTTTTAGCTGATTATATGGACCTCAAATACAGGCTTAGGCTCTTTTATAAATTCTTCAAGCCCACTTACAGGTGGTCCTGAGCCCTCAAGATGAGGGCTCCAATACAGTTGAGAATCTAATAGTTTGTTTGGCCAACAATTAATCACTACTGGAGCTTTTGCATGTCAAAATTCCAAACGCCTGATGCCACTTCACAAAATTGTGAAGCTAAAATTTTCAAAGTTGCCTTAATAAACTACTTTATCCACTTAATTTGTACAACATTTGACCGTCGATAGCAGTATAGCACATAGAAGAATCTATCATTGTATCAAGAGCCGATCCACGTTTGCTTCCAAATGGAGTACGCCTTTCTTTTATTCAGTATATTTCAGTTGAAAAACACTAATAATGAGACCTCTGTTTTTTATTTATTATATTTCTATAAAATCTCTTAATTCTATTGTTTTCCTTTTTTTTTTAAATGAAAGAAAAAAAAACAGTAAAAGAAAATCTTTTATTTTATTTTATTTTATATTTCTATAACTAGGGAAAAAGATTAGAAATATCATAATTCCTAGTAGGATGGAAAAATAAATCAAATTACTTGATACTCGACTTGAGATCGATCACAATAAGCTCATTTGAGTTTGGTTCGTTAAGCATAACAAACCGAGTCTAAACACATTTTTGTATTCGATAAAATTTGAAATTCGGTTCGAACTCGACTCGATTAATTAAAATATGATAATATATGTGTAAAAATATCAAATTACTCGAACTCAGCTCGAGTTCAGCTCGATTGAAACTCCTTTTGAACTCGAACCATTTAATACTCAAATCAAGCTCAAATAAGATTTAAAGATCGATTAAAAATTCAAACCAAATTCAAACAGTATTTTGTGTAGTCGATTCGATTTGTTTATACCCCTAATTCCTAGTGGATGAAACTGGACACAATTGTTTGATATAAATTGCATGCTAGGTAACCATATGGCTTAAATAAATGTCACTTAAAAAAAATAATGTTGTGATAGAATTGATAACGACTAATGCGACTTTTAAAGAACGGGTGAAATGGCAACCAACTCCTTTATGTTCCTTGAATACGCCATTTGTGCTGCTTCAACCGTTGTTTCCAGAGTCGAACACAGTAAATGAGACAAGAGATTTTTCATGGTAAAATATTAAATTAAACAAACCAAAACCAATGATTAATTTGTTAGTGTCGCATGCAAGCAGAGATATTAGAGTCACACTATGCCTTGAAACTGCCGGTTTTCTATTCATCACTCATTGAATCAACCTCAATAGTCAGAGTTTGTTTTTTCCCCTTTGATAATTATATTGTAGAGTCGTTAGTGCGTAGTCTGCAAAACAAATACACAATTATTTAAGTAATCAATAAGCTTCGCCGACTAAATAAATATCACTCCATTATTTTTGTAATTTTGTTCTGTACTTTAATCGGTTGAAATCAATGTACAGCGACGTCCTCTTGATTTAACTCACCCAAATATTCATCAAGACTCGAGCATATATCGTCCATGAAATAAATTTTGATGATCAACTTTTTTCACTTGGAAGTTGCTTGTTGATGTGGTATACCACGTACCCATTCCTTACCTGTGCAAACAGGCAAAGGCAACATATACCCCTCCCCGCCACAACAAATAAGTGAATAAATAAATAAGAGAGAGAGAGAGAGAGAGAGAGAGAGAGAGAGAGAGTAGCAATACTCTCGCTAAAGGAAAACAAAGAAATAAGGCTTTTATGTAATAATTTAAAAATCTGAAAAAAGCCGCGTGCACATAGATGAGAAATGGGAGTTATGGCCTTTAAAAATGCTAAGGGTTTCAACTAATTTGGCCGATTATACGTTCTCTTTCTTCTAACTTGTAATAATAATATTGTTATTTTCTTTTTCACTAGTTCTCCGCATTTTTATTTTCTTATGTAAGGACAAAATAGTAGTTGTACCATTTTGGTTAATATCCATTAATAAAACCCCAACAGTTGTTGACTACATGGTTGGTTAGTAACTTAGTGTCATATTCAATTTTATAGGGGTATTTTTGTAATTACCTCACACTTTAGGGATAGTTATATTAATTATCCCAAGAAAAAAATTTCTTGACCGACGACTCTGCTCTCAAAATTTGGAGAAATTCTTATCCAAATTCAATTTGACCGCACCCAACTAATTATATAGTAAATATTCATATGATTGATCATTCTTTTTAAACTATATACTAATTATATAGTAAGTATAAAATACGTAATTAATTTCGATGTGATCAAACCCAATACAAGTAAAAAATTTCTCAAAATTTAACCTTTTTAGTGCTAACATCACTTTATGTCATTAAGACAATGAAACTGTCGTCAACATTCTGTAATCTGCAAATTGAAGTTTGATCTCATCACATATCTAGTACTTACATGGTCACATTTGAATATGGCCACAACAAAAGCCGTCTTTTGACAGTGTGCCACTACAAGTTGAACACAATTATTATTTAAAAGCCCTCTCTTCAAAATCTGCTGCTGCTGCTACTACAATCTACAAAAGCCGTCCCCACATCTTGCACAAATCTTTAAATAATATTAATAAAAATTTGAAACTCACGCTGCACTTAAAAAAGGCACCGGGCCGGCTAAGGGTATCCAATACTCTTCACAACCAAACAAGAAAAGCACATCACATATATATATTTTGTATTGCCTGCACTTGCGCCACTACTCATTTCTTCTGTGTTTTCACTTTTCTTTTTCCCCACATCTCTCTATATCTTCCAATTGTCTCTTTCTCTTTCTAAATCTTTCAATTCACATTAACGTACAACTAAAATTTCAAACTCCTGCATTTTCCTTTTACTTTTTCAGTTATGGAGAGAAATTATGCTGAGGAACAAGAAGAGGATGATGAAGAAGAAGCTCTGTCATTGAGTGATCTCCCGCTTATTCATCACTCCAGAAAAGAAAATGAACTAGATCAAAACATTAATCCTCGTATGGAAACTGATCAGACTCACGAGGAATTCGATTTTTGTTCTCTCTCAAAAGAACCCGAAATGTGTGCCGCTGATGAAGTGTTTTTCCAGGGACAAATTATGCCTCTGCGCCGCCATTCAGTGAGCTCCGAAAAGGGATTATTACAATACTGCAACGCGACCCGGTCCGTTTCCAGGTCCGAATCAATGGACCGTTGCTATTCGGGCGGTTTCATTTCCAGCAGAAGCAGCAGCATCAGCAGCCACCAGTCATCCTCCAGCAGCGGCAGCCGGAGCTCCATCTCCACCACATACAAACCCAAATTACCGCCGCGAAACCAATTCCACTCCCACCCGAGCCCATCGCCCAGATTAATCCACCGGCAAGGGATGATGATCGGGGGCACAAGTCAGAGAAATCACGCCAAGAAATCGAGTACGGTTTGGAACATTTTCCGATTGGGATTGGTCACGACCCCGCCGGAAATCGCGTTCCAGGATCTCAAATCCCGGTGTTCGAGCAACATTGCCACCAATTGCAGCCGTAACAGCAGCAGCAGCTCCATCAGCACTAGCATTAACTCGCCCAACAGGAAAAAGAAACAAACGAGGGGGGGCTTGTTCAGCGTATCATGCAAGTGCTCGGCCGATGCGGTCGATACGGTTCCTTCAGAAGTCGTGATCATCAAGCGGAGCGCCAGCGAGAGCGACTACGTGGAAGCGAATGCTGTGGAGGCGGCGACGAAAAAGCAGACAGCGAGAAAGCACTTGTCCCATCATCGAACGTTTGAATGGCTAAAGCAGCTTTCCGTCGAAGCCGCAGAGGGATGCAGCGTAGATGACATTAGAAAAAAGAATTAACACATTGTCACGCATGCTCACTTTTTTTGTGTTTCATGTAACTTAGCTTTTTCTTATGTGCTTATTATTTAATTAGTAAATCTTTCTTAACCAGTAACTTATTGCTTTAATTTTGATTATAATGTGAGACGTATACTAACTCTAAACTGATTTGGATGAGAATTTTGTTATACGAGCATAGTGATGAAATGAAAACGTGATGTGGACCACTAATCCTTTGGATTAATTTGGAGTTTTGCAAATAATTTAATTTTGAATACGTAATGATATAATCGGCATGATAAATGGCGGTGGTAGTGGGGAGGTAGGGAGTGGGTGGATTTCATGATTGAAGTGTGTGACTTTTTAGCTATACTTTATTAATTTGAAAGTTTGCATTTTCATCACTGCCAAGAAGCACGAGAGAGAGAGAGAGATAAAAGGGGGAACAAAAAATATACATCAACACAAGTGTGATAGAATTGATTGCAAGTAAATTAATGAAGAGAGCTCGAAAAAGATAAAATTATTAAAGAAGGAAAAAAAGAGAAGGAAATGGCACGCCAATTTGATTTTCATAATCTCATTGGCCTACAGTTATACAATACTGCTTTCTGACCACAACCTGAAAATTTGTGGTCTGCTTGGGTACTGTTTAGTCCTGCTTCCTGTCTTGCGGGTCCGAGTTTTGCATGCGGGATTTATTTGTCCCGACCATTGGGAAATCCTTCAATTCTCTCTCTCTCTCTCTTTCTTTTGAGAGAACTCATGTGCCTTTCCTAATTAAGAGAATCTAACCGTCAGAAAATGTTTCTTTAATCAAAGTTTGTTAAAACTAAGTCTAACTTGTTCACTAACTCTATCAATGCATTAGTAAATTAAGCTCTATTGTTTATCGATCTAGCATTATAGACTGACCATCGCCAGTCCATAATTCCCCTAATAATTGACAATTCTATACAGACTGTGAAATTTAAGCACTAAACCACACTATGTGTGATTGTTGGTAGTCTTCATTTCTTTATCTAAAATAAGATAGAGACTTATAATTTGGACAAAAAATTATATGGAAGACATTTGTAGGTGTACTAGCAAATCCTCAAGATGGATTATATGCAAGTGATTTGACAAATAGGGGCCCTCTTTAGTTAGGATCCAATCAATTGATTATGTTGGAGCCCCTCTTATATTTTCTTCATTTCTTTTTCCTGTGAGTTGATGATTAGAGCAAATTATTGTGATTATGCCCGTGGGAAATTGAGTTGTGCTTTGGACTGAAATCAGATTGAATTTTTAATTCTGTATTTTGGGTGGATTTGTATCTTTTTATTTATTGCAACTCTTCCGCGTGTAGAAAGATTTATTTTTGTGAGGTCAGGATCTCTCAACTAATTGAAATAGAGCTTATATTAAGCTTATATTAGACGAAAAAGTCGTGCAATTTTTATATATGTACTTCTGAGACAAGTCTACTGTCTTCCTAGAAGTAGTACCATTCTTATGGATCAGCTATTGACTATTGTGGATTTATTACCAAATTCTCCGGTACCGTTGAACTAACTAAATAAATCTAATGACACTTGCGAATAATTTACTGTCATCTATGTAATACCCCTCTTCAGCAACATATTGTAATAAGATATTTAGTATCTCAAAAATTTAAAAGCTTAAATTTTCTTCATAGGATTTTTCGCATAATTACGTCTATTCAATGTTCAGTCAAACGCTGATGCGCAAGACAATTGTATGAATAAAGTACTCGTATCCTTCTTCTATAGAAACTTGCCAAGTTCTTGATAGATACAAATATTGTTATGTATGGGAATTGGGAATCACTAAATTTATATTTATGGTAAACTTGTATGTAGATTACTCTAGATTACCTAAACAAAACAGGGCAATTAAACCAGAATTTGTGATTGTGTCGCGTAGCTAAGCTCTTACCCTCCGTTTGGTTCTAGGATTTTGGTAAGGAAAATATGATGGAAAATTTTTTGTTTGCTTCATATGATAGTACTCAATGCTTTTATTTTTGATCATTTTCATTTTCATTTTCCTCCTACTTTTCCCTACCAAAATCCTTGTTCTAAACATAGCCTTAGTAGCCATTGCATTGAAAATGTAAGGCCCATTTTCTGACTCATGGGCTGTTTCATGTATGATTCTTGGGATTTTCCTCATTTTCCATTCTGGGGAGTTATGATTTTGCCTTTCGAACACACATTAATTGAGATCATTCATTCAGAATCAGTTCCATAATTCCTGAGCCTGAGCTATTCACACGATTCATTTCAATTTCAAAAACTGAAGAAAGGTTGACAATACACCTGCAACTTCTGCAGTACCCAGAATCAATATTCCATTCAGTTTCTGCGGGAGCTAAGGATGACGGGAGAAATTTTAATTTTGCCAAGTGAAATTTAAAACTTCTACAAAAGTTTAAAAGCAAAGTTACCATTTTGGGGATGAATTTCTTCTAGCTTTAACAAATCTACATTTATGATGTATTTTTACATGAATTAATTGAGAAAGATGATTGTATCTACCAATCCGTCAACGGACAAGAGCAAAACATTGATATATGCTTTTTTTTGGTTACAAAAACATTGATATGTATAAATATAAACATATACATATATATATATATATATTTAATAATACACACATATCACTATTACGATTTGAAACCTATCATCGATCTCCCCACACCTTTAAGAACAAGGCATGTGTTCATTAGGCCAAAGGCCTTGGATAGAGCAAAACATTGATAGATTGTCAAGATTTTCTGTCCTTAGGTGTGTCAATAAAAACTGAACATTCTAACAAGTTCATGGAAAATCAAAACTATGCTGCAGTCATTGCAAATTCAACCTTTTTCTCTCACTAGCATTAAACTAAGCATTGGTTGAGACAAATGTGCTGCAAGTACTGGTGTGTTATGGAATAAATCAACTATTCCGACACGGATTGTATCATTGGGGACAAGTCCTCAACGGCTTAGGGCAGTGGAAACAGAATCATACTCAAAAGGTGTTTGGTTAAGCTAGACAGAGAAATAGGGGTGATTTCATATTGTTTCCTGAAATGCCTATATTTCTTTGAAGGAAATCCTCTCCGATCAAATGATCCCTTATGAAGTCTCTATTGGTCTTATTTATATTGTGCGCCTTGTGAGCGCATTTGGATCCGCAAAGGCAATAGCTCGGCTTTTCCCCTAACCCAGCCCAAGAACAGATCGAAGGGAACCGCAACATGGTGAATGTCCACGTCTTGTTGCAAGGCTCATTTTGAGTTGTGCAGCGAGTGTGTTATGAGTGCTGGCTAGTCTATGAGTGCATATCAAACTATTGTCTTTTTCCTCCTCAAATTTTGAATTCCTCTCTTAGGTCCGTCAATCCTCTCAAGTTTCCAAAACATTTTATAAAATATTTAAGAACTTATAAAATACAAAATGTTTGGATGATTGTGAATTGATTAGCCAAGGTGTAAGCAATTTACAAATTAAGTTTGTTAGACGATTTATGAACCATGTGACTCATACTATAGCTAGAGGGTTTGGTTTAGGAATGCAAACAAGCCGAACCGAGCCAAACCTTGGCATTTTTTCAAGTCTCAAGCTCAAGCTCGAACCAAACAACTCGAGCTCAGCTCGGCTCGGTTAGTTCGACTCAACCTATTCGAGCTGAACAAGGGGAACACATGAAGAAATTAAAATCAAAGGCAACAAAGAGACAACCAAACTAGTTAGCTCAATCCATTAGCAATCAACTAGATTGTTTTTCTTAAAAGGGAAAATCGGAAAAATAAAAAAATAATTGAATTTTTTTATTAAGATTTGAGAGAAACCCTCTTTCTCAAGCCCATGGAGGTGAAAACGAGGAGGCGGAGAGACGCAATGGTGGAGACACAGAGGCGGCAGCGGAGGCGGAGAGATGGGAGAAGAGACTAGAGAGAGGGAGAGGGAGAGAGAGAGAGAGTAGAGAAGACGAGCGTCCTAACAAGAGAGAAGATGAATTTTTGAGTTTAGGTAGGGTTTTTGACTCAAAATCAATTTTGACTTCTAATTTTTAATTTTTTTTATAACATTATATATATGTTATATAAAATAAATAAATATTAAAAAATTAAAGGCTCGCAAGCCAACGAACACAAATTATTAGTCTCAAGCTCGGCTCGATAATATACGAACCGAGCTTAAGCTCAGCTCGAGCTCGAACATAGGTCGAGCCGGCTCGATTCGTTTGCATCCCTAGTTTGATTCCATGTCAAGTTGTGTTGATTCGATGGAATGTTCTCAGTTCCTATACTCAACAATTGCAGTTGATCTATCAATTAAAAAAAAAAATTATGAAGGTACCAATTTATTTCTAAAATACTTACAAGTTCTTCCAATTTTCACTAAATTAATTACAAAATAGTTGTTACTAATATCTTATAAACTACGATCATTTTGCTAATGAGACCTAGCTCAACTGGCGAAGTTGAGGCCCTAAGACTCTAATAGTTTTGGATTCGATTTCCACCGATGAATGTGTTGACTTTATTTCTACCTCATGGTAGGTTATTATCCTATAATATTGATGTAATCCGATAATATGTATTAAAAAAAAAACTACAATCATTTTATTATCCAGATGTTTTAAAAGTTTATTTCTAATAAGATCTAGTATCTTATAAGATGTACTACCTCCGTTTCATATCATTAACGGGTTAAGCATCAAATTATTGTTTCACAATCTGTATCGTTTTATGTAAACAATAGAGTATCTGATGTAATTTTTTCAAAAGTTACCTACCAATTAAACATTATTCACACAGCCTCCTAACTATAAATACTAATATTTAATGAGAAGAAAGTAGTTAAATATAATATAATAATTATAATTATTAAATATTTCTTAATATGTATAGCACAATGTGAAACGACTATTATACTGAAATGAAGGCAGCAGTAGTTTATAAAATTTCTTTAAATAAACTTAGCCAAACAGACGCTCAATGCTACTGGATCACTGTGGCAACAAATCCGTGATGGGCTAAACTTGCGTTGTCCGAAGAGTGGATTAGCGATCTCCCAGCTCTCGCCCACATGGCTGTAGGCCCATGTACAAAATGTGGGTGAGGGATAGGCCCACTGCCCACCAAACATATGCCAACACGTGTCTCGTGGACTTGATCTGGGCCATCATCGAGCTATTATAATTCCTAATAGCACTGGGCTTTAAATTAGTACAGTTGCGCCTTGTCTATTTTATGACACTGAGAGCCATGTGATTTTAAGATTAGCAGCCCTGGTCCCCTCACCATCGTTCAATGCAATCATATCCTTAAGCTGAAGATATTTTTTCCAAGTTCAGATTAAGTACTCCCTCCATCCCATAATAGATGTCATTTTAAAAATAATTTTATATCTCATAATATATATTTTTTTCATATTTCAAGAGAAAATTTATTAGTATTTTTCTAATATACCCTTAGACAATAATTAATATATTTTGTAAATTTTTGAAAAATCTCCCAACAACTCATTAATTACGAGGAATATTTGAGTCAAATTAATATATAATTAATGATGTTAATCCATTTTCTTAATCCTTGTATAATAATCTAAAATGATATATATTATAGGACGAAGGGAGTACATTTTTATATTTGACCAAATCTCAATGTAATTCGTGACAATTGATTCACTGTGCAAACTCCTAGCTGTCCGTACCAAAAATAATCCCATGGCGAAGCACTCGATCTTCGGAAATTGCCTCGTTGTAATACAACAATTGCATCCTGCTTGGAGCCGAGAATCTTGGAGATTCTACATTCTTCAAAATATTTCTTATCTTTTTATTTGTATGGTCACGAATGATACCTTTTTTTTAGTATTGTGAATTTTGTCTTATCTAAATACGCAAGAGGGTTTCAAATGTATTATCTGTTTTATTCATAGATAAAATCATTGACCGTGATTTAAATCTTTTATAATATCCTCTAGCTCATCCTCTATCATACTTCAAATATTTTATATATTTATTGGGTTTATATGTATAAAATTAAAAAAAAAAATATGAACACTAAAGTGGTCAATTGACATATTGCGCCATTTTATTTATTTCTTTATTTTTTTAATAAAATAATGAAAATAATGCAATAATGGTTATCTTTCGTACTCCCACTTCATCAAACATGAATTTTGTATTTAACTGTGGCCATATTTTTTTTTTTTTTCTTTTTTTTGTGAGTAACTATAAACATGTTAAGATTATGAAAATTAATTAATTTTGATCTCTATCAGCATAGCATCATTAAAAGTTGAACACAATCCACATAAGTTAGTACTTAGCACCACCTATTCCACTAATATACTATAAACATTCGCCTTTCATAAATTAAAATCTCAGGCTAATGGTTGCTATTTGGCTGCTCCATTAATTTAATTCCTTCAAAAAAGTTCCCACCATTGAATTAACCCTCTAAGGCAAGAGTGACTTGACTTTAACAAGGACTTAATTTAAATGAATTTAGCCTCTTATTGCGTAAAAATATAGAAAATGAAGAGAAAATAATTTTTTTTAAAAATGCACGAATTTCATCAAAATTAAAAATATATATTACCAAACTTTCAGCAAAGAATAGTAAGAGACCCCATGAGGGTAACCGTTGAACCATGTCACATCACATACGAATGTGGCGTAGCACTCCAAATGGTACGAGTGTGGAAAAAAAACAAAAAAGAACGAAAAAGGAGCAGTCAGTTCACACCCCCATTTAATAACGTCGCATTCTGAATAATCCATCCCAACAAAAAAGTAAATAATTATAAAAGAAAAGAATTAAATTTCCATCACCAACGTTATCTAGACCACATGTGGCTCTGGTCATCCCTCGTGGCTGCTACTCATGTCGCATCTCCTACAAAAAGAGAACAACGATCAGTCCACGCATCTTCCAACACCCCCAAGCAGATTATAATAAATTTCCAAGATCACGAACAGCATCATGGGAATTGCCGAAGAAGCGCACAACGTCCGGGTCCTCGGATCCGGGGAGCAGACCATAGTCCTGGCGCACGGGTTTGGGACGGACCAATCAGTGTGGAAACACCTGGTGCCCCATCTTGTTGACGAATACCGGGTGGTCTTGTACGATAATATGGGTGCGGGAACCACCAACTCCGATTACTTTGACTTCGAGAGATACTCGAGTCTTGAGGGCTATGCCTATGATGTGATCGCCATCTTGGTGGAACTTCAGGTACAGTCCTGCATATATGTCGGACACTCCGTCTCCGCCATGATTGGCGTCACGGCTTCGATTACACGCCCCGATCTTTTCTCAAAACTCGTCACCATTTCGGCTTCTCCCAGGTTAGTTCTTTAATTAATTTGGAAAAAAAAGTGTCTAATTGGAGTATGTTGTTCCGCTTGGTTCGAATTTTCACTGTTGGCGTTCGGTCTTTTTCACCGAAGTTTCAATGACTTTGAGATTTGATTGACATCGTTTGGAGCTACTAGTGAATTTCTCCTTGTTATTTGCCTAATCATTGGATGCCCAGTTGAGGAATGACGGGAATCGAGTTTTAGGTTGTCGTTTCTACGCCTAATACCCTAGTGTCACTTAATTATTGATATTATTATTGTTTTTTTTTTGTGTGTTTATATATGCATGTTTTCTACTTAAGATTATTTTATGTTATAATCATCAACGGACAAAAAGCCTGAGGTCCAGACATATGTGTTTTAGAAAATTCAATTTTGATTGATCAGTTGGAATGTTTTGTTTTATTTCTTTTAATTTACATTGTATATATATATACACACACACACACTATTGTGTGTACAAAAATACTTCTGAGATACACACTTAATTGTAGATATTCTAACCTTAGGCATGTAAGAGATAAAATAGAGAATGAGATTTAAGTCCCAAAATTATTGTAACTGAAGGTCATTTCCAACTCCAATATTCACCTTGTGGACGCCATTTGAGCAATAAGGTCTCCAACGCCAATACATCACCTGATTTTGTTTTATTTAATTACTTGTGTTATTGATAATTTGCACCCGTGACCTCTGGGGTTCAGCCTCCGCCACTGTACATGACTTACTTAAGTATATTTGTTGGTTAACTTTCCGGTTCAGGTACATGAACGACCCAGATTACTATGGAGGATTCGAGCAAGACGAACTTCTCCAACTATTCGAAGCCATGAAATCCAACTACAAGGCATGGTGCTCCGGGTTCGCACCGCTGGTGGTGGGCGGCGACATGGACTCAGTGACCGTCCAAGAGTTCAGCCGGACTCTGTTCAACATGAGACCCGACATAGCACTTAGCGTGGCACAGACAATATTCCACAGCGACATGAGGCCTCTTTTGCCCCACGTCACGGTGCCGTGCCACATAATCCAGAGCATGAAGGACATGGCCGTGCCGGTGGTGGTCTCCGAGTACCTCCACCAGAACCTCGGCGGCGACTCCATTGTTGAGGTCATGTGCACCGACGGCCATCTCCCGCAGCTCAGCTCGCCGGAAGTCGTGGTCCCGGTTATTCTTAGGCACATTCGGTATAATATTGCTGTTTGATTGTTGCTGACCGATTTGGTCCATTGATTTCAAGTGCTAAGGGGTGCTTGTTATGGTCAATGGGAGATTTGTTATGTTTTTAGTTTTCTCCTGGTCAAGTGTTTTTGTTAGTTCCTTTTTCCTTTTTTTTTTCCTTGTGGGTGTGAGTACTCATGTTGTTCAATGTTCTTTGGAAGCTCCTATTTCTAACTTCACTCTGGCTTTTTAGTGATGTGGTAGTTTATTTGGGAAAAAGAATAACATGCAGCAGGCCTAACGGTTCACTGTTTTGTCTTTCTTTTAATTCATAAAATATTAATTTTGTTAAGAGTTTGCAGGTGGATTAGCTGCAATCATTTCTTCTTCTCTAATTCAGATTACATGAAATTACAAAATTGGGGAGTTGGTTGTCGGGTAGAAACTAAGGATCTTATGTTGTTATACATCTCGTTTTTATAGATATATGTTGGCATATATGTAAGAATCATCATTTGCTTTGGGGGAGAACGTAGTGAGCCAAAAACTAACCACTCGACTCATGATACTCGTGGGAGTGCATTTACCTCACACTGGTTGTCGTCTTAAATTATGATTTCCACTGCCCAATATATAAGAAAATAAAATTACGTCGACTCTATAAGTTATAATTTTTAACCTAGTGATAAGCATTTGATGGTGACAATATATATGCGCTACCATGCACCTTGAAAAAGAGAACTTTTTTAATTTTGTAGAATCGCATGGCGTGGGATGGTGTATTTATGCGGATAAGATAATAATACATAGTCAGAAGGTCACATTCATACATAAGCCATAATGAAATTGTTCATTAGACTTGGCTTGTTCTTTCATCTGCGCAAGTTGTTTTAAAGAACATACACATACAAGACAAGCATAGCAATATAAAATTGATCAAACCTGACCAATTAAGTGGAGTTTGGATTTATGGATCTGATAAGAATCTTCCAAGAATAGAGGACTTTCTTTCGTGCCTAACACATGATAGCTTCTAGTATAAATACCTTTGGCTGGATATAGGAGCAATTGACAAAAGCTTTTGTACATATTTATTCTTAGTTATCAATCTGATCCTCATTTGTTTCTTTTTATGGTTGAAAAAGGGAGCAAGGAACTCCCTTTGAACATAATAATAAGAGTGTCTTTCTATCGTGAAATATTTGCATTAAGTTGCAATAGTTTGTTATTTATTTGAGATATGGTTGTATTTGACAGAGTGTAATAGACTGTTTTTATTAAAAAAATAAAAATCTAGCCTCATTATGAAAGGTAATAGATAAAATCAACTATATTGCCACGTACTAACTTTATGATGATTTTCAGTTGTTTTTAACTTTTAATTCAAATCTATTCTAGCAAGTTTCTCAGTTTTGTGATTGCAAAATTGCTCTTAAACTATATATTCAAACTTAATTTGGATTGTTCATAACGCTAACATTTTAGAAACTAAACGTCTAAATTATTGTTGAGTTAGTAAATAATTTTTCCGGATAATTACACTGAACTACCATGAGGTTTGCCCGAATCACAAATCAAACCATCGATTTATGGAAATAACCAAGATAACCTTGAGGTGTCCGAACATTTTGCATATGTTAACCCTCCATCCACAATCTCTAGGATTTTTAATGGAAAGTATTAAACTTAAACATGTTCTTCATATTGTGTCTTTCTTGTAAAATATTTGACCAAAAAACATTCAATTACATTCACTACAAGAAAATGAATAAATTTGTGACAATAAAATAAGTGATAATTAAAAAATTATCATTAATTATATACATTTAGTGACAATAAATTGATAATGTCAGAAAACATAATGTACACAATGTTAATGGTGACAACTTATTGTAAAAATGTGGCAACATAGTGCAAAAATGATAATTAGTGACACATCTATTGTGACAACTTAGTGGCAATAGGATCTTGTCACAAAATCCTAATAACAATTTTTATTTTCACCAAGTTGTCACTCTAGGTGTGTCATTAATTATTAATGGTGACAACTAAAACATTACTTCTTGTCATCATTAAGTGATATTGTGACAACATAAAAATTGTTGTCACCAAAAAAACTTAATTATTGATCGACAAAATCGAGTGATAATTACAATTTTTATATTGTCACTTTTAAATCTTGTTAATAATATTACTTTTTCTTATTATCCATCCAATATCTGATCTAACTTCTGACCATAAAATATGGATTTGCATCCTAAACTAATTGTATGTTTTTTAGTAAAATTTGGTCAAAATCTAACCAAAAGGGTAAAATAGAAATAACGTGTTTAAATTTAATGGTTTTCGTTAAAATTCCTAACAATAGTAGACGAGTGGTTAATATATGTAAAACATCCACATATCCCATGTATATTTAGGTAATTTTCACAAATCAATGGTTTGATTTATAATTTAAAAAAAAAAAAAAAAAAAAAAAAAAAACTCAGAGTGGTTCTGTTCAATTATTTTGACATGATGGATTGAAGAGCCGAATCTATTGGGCCTAATGAAGAACATTTTTCATTGGGCCAATTGAAAAACATTATTTACACACTGTCCATCACTCCATTGAGCCTGAAACGGGAACAACGTGTCTCCTACTGCCTTGTAATTTATGCGTGCGTTCAAAATAGGAAATTGTTTGGGTTGGCCCCCCAAAAACGACTGGGCTGGCCAGATATATATTCTTTGATTTATTGAAAGTATAGATTTGATAAAATTGTAATATTAACAAATACCGTTAACGCAAAGTTGGTAGCAAGAGAGTGCAAATACTACTTTCCTAATCACAAGCCGCACCGCCGCTAACTAGTTTAGTTGGCCAAATTGAGCCCATAAAATGATAAAACTATGAAGTCGTAGATTTGATTCTTAACCGAAATGTGTAGATTGCATTATGTTTTAATAGACGTTTCATTGTGTCCTTATGATTATATTTTGAATTATGATGTATAAGGACTTCATTTGTAATTAATGATATAATTGAATGAAATGTACTTTATTATTTTCAGTAGATTATGGTCGGAGCTGCTATGTACAGATTTAAAGCGTCTTCATTGCTTATGATTGGTATCAAGAGTTGCTTTTGATAATATTTCTAATGTACCATATTTTTTAATGGTCTAATCAAATTGAGTGAGGTATAGTTAAATTTAGTGAAAAAATCAAATTTAATGAGCCCGGTTTTTTAAGCTTGAGTCCGTGTACAACTTGAAAATTCAAGCTCAGCTTAACCTGGTTAATTTTGAAAGATGTGCACGGGTCATTTCAAATTTAGACGCAAACTTTAAACTTTTATTTAGTAAAGTAGTAAAGGAATTATTTTATTTTGTTTTAAATTCGGAATTTTGTTTTCCATTTTAAAATTGAAGCATAATAGTATATATACGTGTGTGTAATATATTATATATTTATTAATATAAGATATGTATATATTAATTATTTAAGCAACATCAAAACTATGTTGTGGCTTGTGAGTCTTTATTTGAGGTTCTCAAACACAAGCTAGAACCACGAGTTCAACTTCCACTTGGTGAAACCAGTGAATTTGCTCGCCCAATTTATACTCCTACTTTAGTGTGTTAATGTAAGGACCTGAATTCTCCTTTCAATTATATATATATATGGATATATTTAAATGTGTATAATTTACATATTTCTATGATTAAGTTTTTATTATTTTCATATTTTGTGGTACATGTTCGTTTTAAGTGCAACATGTTAGGATTCATTCTTGTTTTAGTTAATCACCATACAAACCATAAAATTCAAGAAAATACATGAATACATATATATACATACTTAGAAGATTTTTATCATAAATTTTATGACTTTTTGGAAAACCCTAAGAAATGGATAAATGTATTTTCTACCCCTATATATTATTTCATTCCCTAATATGAATAATTCTATACAATACAAGAAAAAAAAATCTACAATTTTATTGAATAAATAGAGGGTAGACGGTTTTTATATAGATAAAATAGAAAATGTTAAATACTTGGTGTATATTAAGTCTTATCCTCCAAGTTTGCTAGATACAATGTATTAATACACTTATAAAATACCTTCTAGATGTATGAATACATGGTTGACTCATGTTAATGTAGAGCTACACTTAAGCTATGTAGACCATATACTTAGCCAATTATGGTATTAATTGGGAAAATGACTTAATGCTATTTTATTTTATCTCTTCCTATTAGCTTATATGTAATATTACTTAGGAGAAAAAATACAAAATCACCACACACACACTTGAAGAAACCAACCCCTACTCATTTCCTTTCTACTTGTTTTCTTACATTTTTCCCTACTCTCCTTCAACCAAACAATCTCACAACTTCAAACACTTTCACTTCTTCAAACCCTACAAGACAAGAAAGACTATCAAGGTAGAAATTTACCTATGACATGAGCTAGGATTAGATTTTTTTATCAATCTACTAGCATGAAAGTTAAGCTTGTGTACATGTAATAAACGAATTATATAAATCTCCCTGTTGGAATATTAGTACGTATGTTTGGTTTCATTACATTTTATGGTAGCATGTTTTGTGAGATGGTTAAAATAGGTGTTGCATAATTAACTAGAGGTTTTGGGGTGTCACAGTTAAAATCCAAATTATAAAATGACTCAAAGAATATAAATCGCATGTTAGAGGTTAGTTCCGTTAGTCCAAAACTAAATATGTTAGTTATTTACGATACACTTGTATAATTCTTTTGTTTTATACAATTAACTCGAGATACTTTATAGATGTCAACCGAAACGCCACATACTTACACACACACTCACCCAAAAGAGAAAAGGAAGAGGACAAGAGGAATCGAACCCCAACCATTGAGCTACAGTCCCAGTGATATAAAATTATTAAAATTTGAGTTAGAATGTTTATTTATCTTTTTCCTTTTGCCGATCAAAACATGTAGCTGCATCTCTTAGTGTAATTTTAATTGAAACTATAAAATACAATTATCTTGACTAAACAATATAAATTTCGTTGCGTTCTAAAATAATAGGATTTTATTACAAAAAAAAAAAAAAAGAATTATCTATGCATTTTTCTTTTCTAAATTTGAAATTGTTTTAGTCATATGTATCACAATTATATTTTATATAAAATATATACTTATATGCTAAAAATTCACATACGAATGACATTATAAACAATCAAATACAATTACTATCACCTCACATCTCGAAGAAGAGTTTGAAATTCATTAATGACTATACCTTAATGTTTGTTTTGCCTTAATAGTACATAATATAATGTGAAACTCTTATCAATCATTGTCCAATACTTAAATTTTTATATATAGAGCAGTTGGTTAGAATGCAACTACCCGGAAAATCATGCTTTGCTAACTAATAAATTCAATATTAATGGTACTACCACAAACGAAATACCTACATGTTAACTAGTTTAGTCAACGATCATACTAAATTATTTTAATTTAAATCATAAAATTGTAAAATTTCTACGACACAACATGTTATTACCCCAAAAGAAATGATATAAAAAAAAAAAAAAAAGGTTCGTACGCGGTGCTTTTGTCCCGTGGCGTGGGCAAACCAATCCCCCGAAATTACACAAATGCCCCTAGATAGCGGAGTCCCCAAACACGTGCTATCCTCGAATGGTGAAGCTGCCCCTTTGCGAATTTTTGATTACAAAAATCTGAGGCCTCACTCACTATTTTCCCTTTTTATGTTTTATCGTTTCGCATTTCTGCCCCTCCTCTCTCTCTCCTCTCTCTTTGAGTCACCTCGCCCAAACCACAAGCAAGGAATTCAAGACAACTATTTAACACAATCGCCTCCGATCCAGTCTATTTTTTCGTTCCTATTTTATCTGTTTGTATTTCTGTCTTTCTCTAACTGGTCTTCTCCAATGGCATCGGCCGTGGCGGAGCGGATTGAGCTCGCGAAGCTCTGCAGCTCCAAGGATTGGTCAAAGGCTATTCGAGTTCTCGATTCACTTCTTTCCCAGTCCTGTGCCATTCAGGACCTCTGGTAATATGAATTTGGAATTAGGTTTTTTGATGTTTGATGTGATTGAAAAGTTTGGGGTAGTTTGATCTGTTGAATTGGGTTTTGTATTTGTGCCTTGAATTTCCAGCAATCGAGCTTTTTGCTATAGCCAATTGGAGTTGCACAAGCACGTCATCAAGGACTGCGATAAGGCGTTACAGCTCGATCCCAAGCTTCTCCAAGCCTATATTCTTAAAGGTGACTTTTCCATTATTCCTACTTTTCTTTTGTTTCGAGTTCTCTTTACTTGATGAAAACTGGTTCTCTGAATTAGACTCGGATTTGTTGTAGAAAGCAATTTAATATCTTGCGGGTAATCATCGAAATTTGAAGTCAACTACTCTTCAAATACTAGAAGAATGAAAATATTGGAGTCAACTGTCAGATTGGGAATTTATACTGTATCTTTATTGCTACTAAATTTTGGAGGAGTTTGTTTGACGGAGTGCATCGTTCTGCGAGTTTATATAAATCACATTTCCATCAATTCATGCACCATTTTTCTCAACTGATGGAATTTGAGGGTAGAGGAGAAAAAACTGATAACTTACTAAATTTGCTGGTTTCTGTTTCACAGTATGTCACACACACACACACACACACACATATATATATATATATATATATACCCTCTCTTCTTTCGTGGCAAGTTTAGTGACATACAAACGTGTATCAATTGCTTTTTAGGTATTATCTCGAACATATACTAATGGGGTAAATGCATGTTATTGTATGTACTACCTGGTTTTGGAATATAACTGTCAAGAATTCCACTAGAAAGGTGAACACCGCCGAGTTCTTTATTTTGCAGTTGATAGTCATTTTAGAATCAAATTCAATGAAGTCAGCATATTTATTCGTTTGTCTTTTCAAATGGATCTCAAATCTTCAGTTAACGGCACGCGATATATCATTGATGTATTACAAACTTTTCTTGACATCAGTCAGCGGATACTCTAAGTTTGTTGAGTGAGAAATGTTAGAAATATCTTATCCGGGAGGGTAAGAGTAGTTTTATTTATTTACAAGTAATTGGGAGTTCTGTATGGTTTTGTGCAAAACTTCTTCACATTTTGACTTTTGGTTTGTATCCTTTGCATGGTGTAGGATTACTTGCAATTGTTAGTACCTCTAACTTTATATGATCGCTCACCTTAATTGCCTATCAGATTCTTAGATGTATTATTTCAGAACATACTAGAAAAATTGAATATCGAGATGCATCGATTCTTTACATTTCTAGGAGATAAGAGTCTTATTATCCGTTGAAAATGGAAAAGATAAGGCAAGGCCAGGTGTTATACAATTATGATATACATAATTGTTGGAGAAAGATAAACTTCTAAGTGCTTTGGAAAAGCGACTTAGCTAAGGCCTTGGACCCTCCCACATGAGTGAAAACATGAGGGTTTGTTATCTTTTTTCCTCCTTATGATGGATGCTATCAGTCCTGGCCTTCTTCTTGTATTTTGTTGTATATCTATTTTAGCTTGAATAAGAAGTTTCTTTCCCTGCTCTTCTGCTTGAATGTTACATATAGAGAACAAGTTCCCGCCAATATTGTCCCCAGGGTCTTTTCCCTGTGTATGCGAGTTACAGAAGTTTTTGAACTTTGGTATGGTATTTAACATGTGGCTTTTGTTTTTACACATGGGTTGCTTGGACATTCCACATAGGAGCAAACAGTCTACCAAGGATATGGTGCTATATCATGTCTCGGAGTTGATTTTTGCAGATGGAATTTGCATTATCACATTTAATAACTGGGTAGATGCTAGAAAGATATAGATACACTTTTTTCCTTGTAATTTCGCCATGGATAAAGTTGTATCGTACAAGTAATTTGATTTAGAACTGAATGCACCAGCGACCTAGTATGACTTGAAGTAATAGATTGTTGAACTTTCTAAATATATAATTATTAAAAAGACTTTCTGAATATCCTGAGGATATGAAGATCTTATAGAATTCTGAACCCTAATTTTGTAGGAATCCTATAATCCTAGAAATTGAATAACTGTTGATGGATAAATATTTCTTTTGAGCCTGAGGAAATAATATATACATAAGAGGAGTTCTTGCATGTGGTTGTCATCTCTCTCCTGATTGATTTCATTCTTATAATTTTCAAACAAGTTTGTCTTTGAAGCCCATTTGACTTTGCCTGCTGAACTTTATCTGAGTTATTTTTCTACTAGGTCATGCATTTTCTGCTTTGGGAAGGAAAGAGGAAGCTCTATCAGTTTGGGAGCGAGGATATGAGCATGCTGTTTGTCAGTCTGCTGATTTAAAACAACTTCTAGAACTGGAAGATCTCTTGAGAATAGCTAAACAGAATGGTTCTATTTCTTGTCAGAGCAATGTGACGGATTCATCTGGGTTGTCCTTTCCTTCATCTGGATCTGTTGCTTCCACAACGTCGAGCGAAATATCTGACAACCATGGCACATCAAATGGAAAAATTAAAGCAATCAGCAAGTCAAGCAAGCAATTGGAGGCCCATGACAAGTTACAAAATGGGTCGAGTCTTAATGTGAAAGAAGACAAAGCTTTTTGCAGTCAATCTAACCCAAAACACGAAAGTCACCCAACTGAAACTAATGGGACTGCACGAAAAGTTGGAGGGGAAGTCTGTATTGAATGATTCATCTGAATCAAGTAGTGATTCATGTGTGGTTTTCGGTGAATCTAGTGATTTCTCTGATATATGCAGTGAGTCGTTTAGCTTATCAGAAATCCACAGTGAATTAATGGATGAGGCCAATAGGAGCAAAAAGTTCTGTGTTGCTAGGATATCGAAGAACAAGTCAATTAATGTGGATTTTAGATTGTCAAGGGGAATTGCACAGGTAAATTTCCTGAGCTTTCTTGATATCATGATTACATAATAGATATTCTAGTGCTGCCTAATGTCTCTGCTCGACTATAAACATTTCAGTTCGTCTTTGGTGCCTTAAAGTTGTAAGCCTGGGATTCAATATTTTGGATATCTCTTTGATGTTTTGTTTCTAATCCTTTTATTTTTCTTTATTGTCAATCGGCAGCTCATCCTTTTTTCATTAAAATTTATGGTTTGTCATTTTATGTGATGGTTTCCGTTGTTGCTCATTTCTTTTATACAGTGGCTGCTGGAAAATAATTGTCTACTCAGAAAATAGTTGCTGATTTATGGTTATATCTACTGTGTTTGAGAAAATAATTTGTCCTGTTCTATTGATGCATCAATTTGGTGAATTTTGAGCCCATGAATACATGGAACTCGAGGATCAGAATAAGTAGTATTACCAGGTTAAAAGTTGCACCTGTTGAGGCATAATGACCAGCATTTGCAGATTGTCCGTTTAATAAATTCTTCATTTGCACTATAGTGCCAAATGGGTGCTTGTTACCAACTACATTGAGAGAAGTTTTAGGATAACTTAAGAAACACAATCAGTGGCTTTGGTTTTGATGTTCTTTAGTTAAGAACTTTCCCCATGATTCTAAAGTTGTTGGAGATTGTGAAGTTTTTAGTTGTTGACAATGTGAAGATGATTCTTTCTTCTTTTGCAGGTTAATGATGGAAAGTATGCTTATGCCATATCCATTTTTGACAAGGTTGATATTCATTTACTTTTAACATTCTGCCTTCTTTATCTTAAACCCAATTTTCCTTCATGCCACCTGGTTGGAGGGAAAGGAATGGTTTTCACAATGTTTATTTTACTGAAGTCCATCTCTTTGCTTAACATGTTAGATACTTGAAGAAGAGCCCGATTATCCTGAGGCCTTAATTGGAAGGGGAACTGCATATGCATTTCAACGGGAACTACATTCGGCTATTGCTGATTTTACAAAGGTAATGCTTAAATGATTTATTCGTGGTGAAGGAATGTGTAAAGCTAGATGATGGAAATTAATCATCAATATGCTGGACAGGCAATACAATCAAACCCATCAGCAGGCGAGGCTTGGAAACGCAGGGGGCAAGCTCGAGCAGCCTTGGGGGAATCTGCTGAGGTATTGTTAGCACTTCTTGCACAATACTTTTGTTTGGGTTTCATGCTAGTTATATTTTCAGTTGCATTTTGATTTATTTTAATTTTTAATTAAAATAAGTGCTGAATTTTTTGAAGTTTGTCTTTTCTGGTTTTTCTATTCCTTGGAGTTGTAATATGTCCTTTGATAAAGTCAAGATCAATTAAGCGCACATCTCAATGACTACCTTCAATCCTCAAAACCCCACTTCAGAACGTCTGCATGTCAGATCTAATTTCTCATAGGATCCCTAATTTATAAATCTTATGTCAAAATACAACCTCATATTCATTTTCCAGCCATTTGTCTGATCTTCATTGTAGTAAGCTGCTTGGACAATAAGTTTGTTTCACACCTACTCTAATCAAAGTAAAGGCTAATGTACAAAAACATTGGCAAATTTACTAGAACTAGTATGATTTCCGCTAGAACACACAACTATCATTTTTGCTGTTTGAAACACAGTCTTTTGATGTACCAGTTACTCTTACAGAAGTTGCCATGTCCCAAAAATGGCTTCAAGAAACTCAAACTTGATCTTGCTGTCTCCGCAAACAATTTAACTTGATTGTGTTTGAAAGGAAGAATCCATTTTTAGAAATAACTGAATTAGGGTAGGGTGTTTCATGTCTTAGCCATTAAGGGGAGGTGGAAGCCCAATAGTTGGCAATAGATTGAGCTGGTAAAGAGGATCTTTAGTTATGTGTTGGGTGCAGTAGCAGTAGGAAGGAAAAGGGAATTGGTAAATATATTGGAGATGGGATGCAGTTAGTACATGGATAGGAGGAGCAGGAGTAGGGGCACGAGGTTGCCACTTGGCAAATCTGTTACTATTGTTGCTATAATATGGTAGTTACATTCTCATGCTGTTTATGATCCATTTTAATTTTTTATTTATTCATATGCTCGTTTCTACATGTTCATCCACTTGTGTGTAGCTGGAATGGTTCTGCATGTGTAGATTCTATGCACTCTCATGTCCAATTGTCTTTTGTTTCCAGGCAATTACGGATTTGACAAAAGCACTGGAGTTTGAACCAAACTCGGCTGACATATTGCATGAAAGGGGTACTTATGTTATTTTAAGATCAGTTAATATTGCTGTTTAGTCTTCAGCATCATGTTCTTCAGGCACTTGTGTAGCATTGCCAGTTATATGCTGCTGCAGATCAATATTTTCCTGTCTATCCATGCATGTCTGAGGGCTAAGCTGATTTGATTTATGTGGAAATAGGGTAGATATTGGCATTCGAGGTAAAACGTAATAGCTAAAGCCCAAAATGGCATTGATTTTATTCTGTCTCTTGCTCAAGACACACACATTAGGTAATTATTTTTCTTCGACAGTGATGGTCAATTGGGAATCATAACCTGCGTGATAAGTCATCTACAGAGAGGTTCGCACTTTTTAGAGAAGACAATGCTGGAAAGTCCTAATGAAGTTTCTTGAATGTGTCAACTCAACTGAAAAATTTTATGTATAAAAGAGTAACGAAAATTCTTATCCTCTGCAAAAAAATGGCAAAGATCAGAAAAATAATTCAGCATAAAATAGCCCAGGTGTCCTCCTCATTTTATCATTGCAGAAGAAGCGAGAAGTTCAAGAAACAGATACACCATCAACTGTATGGAAATGGGAATAGCAACATGGTGTATGTAAGATCAATTATATTACATGGTAAAAGCTGCATTAGCCGAAAAGTACTAAGTCACCTGCAAGGATAAGAGAACTGATATGAGCTTTGAAGAGAATGAAAGGAAAAAGGTGGAATAAACAAACTAGATGAATTTCCAGGGATTAGCTGGTATAGCATTTATTTATCTTATTGTTGAGGAGATTCCCATGATCGGCTTTGTCAGGAATCTCTGGGATGTTCTGGCACCAAATGGTCCACTGCAAGTTAATATGCTTGGCATGAAGTTAAACTGAGTGATTGTTTCTTCATATTAGGTGTATCTAAACTTAAGGAGAGCATAGATACTGGCATCCTTGGTTTCCAATCCTCATCACACTGCAACTGTTTATAGATGTTTCTTGTTGAATGTATTTGCTTATTGTGAAAGCTGAAGTCCTAATTCATCTGTTTCTTCCTTCTTTATTCCCTTCTTCGTGCTTCTTGTATTGCTCCGTATTACAGAAATAATCATGTTAGTTAAAAAATATGTGCAGGAATTGTAAATTTTAAGTTTAAGGATTATAAAGCTGCTGTCGAAGACTTAACAGCATGTGTAGAAGTTGAGAAGGATAACAAATCTGCATACACATACTTGGTGAGTGTACAATAGCTAAGCATTACTTAGAATCAACTGGAGGAAGTTAATGTGCTTTATATGCAAAGAACTATGTCAAGTTAATTGCTATAATTTTGGCTTTAACAGGGTTTGGCTCTATCATCACTTGGTGAATATAAAAAGGCAGAAGAGGCACATATGAAGGCGATCCAAATAGATCATAATTTCCTTGAGGCTTGGACTCATCTGACTCAGGTATCCATTGACATATAGTTAGGTGATTTTATTCCTTAAAAAGAATTCTTTGTCTTGTGTATGGGGGATTCTTGCTGGCTTCTTGCTTGCTAGTTGTCACCAATGAGAAGAAAAGAACTTTGTATTGATGTTCTTGTCATTTTTGTGGCTAATGGTTGGACCTAAAGTGATTTATGGATTCTGATGCTGCCATTGTGCAACCTGGGAGTCTGTTATTGAATTTTGGAGAATAGGTAATTTCAGAAGAATAACACAAGAAGAGTTTGTTGAAGAAAAGATAAAAATAATTTGATACTTCTAACAGAGACGTGCTTAAGATGGATGGAGTATAAAGTAGTAGCTTGGTGAAGGTTCTTCTCTTCTTACTTTATCTCTTTCTATCTTTTCTCTGTCTATGTATCTGTATGTTCTGTCACTTCAAACTAACTAGCGTGCATCTACAAACTCATATCTTTCGTTAGTGGCTCAAAAATGAAGCGGGATACATTTTTAGGACTTTGCCCTGAAGTTTGGGGCGGTTGTGAGTGGAAATGTTTATGTTACCACCTTTTCAGTACATGACTAGTGAAATTTGAATATTTGAGTTAATATAGATATGTGTGTGTGTGTAGTATATATATAAATCGAGATAGTTACGTTACTCTTTGACGATATAAAGCAGATTTCAATGTGAAGTAATCTAGTTCTTGTGATCAACTTGCAGATTTATGTTGAATATTAAAAAACAGATAATACTCGGAGAATGTCTTTATGTTTCAGAATGCACCAAAAGACTTGTGGGCAATTGTATAACTAATAATATTGCTCATAAATGGTCCTCAAAGTTGTTATCCAAAGTAGAAAATTACAACCAACACAGAAAATAAGGAAGGAGTGGTTCCCTGACACATCAGACAGTGCTTTAGATACTCTTAATGAACTTTTAGTAGTGTGATACTAAGTTTATGATTTTCAGTGAAGTTGCATCACACGATCATAGTCATCTGCCTCATTCTTATCTTGGAGTTTAATTGAACAAGATTCTGGATAATATTTTCATCTTTTGACAGTTCTATCAAGACATGGCAAATTCAGAAAAGGCTCTACAATGCATTCATGAGATTCTTAAAATTGATGGGAGGTATGGTATACAGTGTGGATATGATATCGTTCATTTATGTGATTCTATACTTTGTGTTCTGTTGTATGATTCCTGTTTCAGAAATTAATATGGCATTTATTTTTTTGACTAATGACTTACAGGTGACTTAAAGTGAATTTATTAGTTAAAATATATTTTTGAATTACTTCTGTCCGGATTGTTATTCACTGCATATAAACTTTTTTGGTATTTTACTTTGTCAATCAATGCTCCAAACTTCTCCACAAAAGGTATGTTATTGGAATCGAGCAGTGGATATACCTAATTGAAGTCTTCTCTCTATATGTCTTATTTTATATGCTGCCTGTCTAGGCACAATTGTTTGAGCTGGAAATTTCTCTAAAGTTCAACTCCACTTTAGATATGAATCTCGTGTATGTACATATTCATGTCTATTGTAGAGTTTTATTATCAAACTATCCTCACAATACCCATTTCTCATGCCATTAGAGAATAAATTTAATTGCTGTCAGTTTGCTCTCAAAAGAAGCAGTTCCCTGTATTTGCTGCTTCATATGGCCTTGGATACTCGAAGAAGCCAGTGTTTTTGAACTACCAGGACCGAACTGAAACTCATGCTGGCCTATATAATCAATTTAACATAAGTAGTTATGTGTGTATCAAACTCTATTCGCTAGTTTCTTGTCTACACAAGTGGTCATGGTATATAGGTCATGCAGAGCAATTGCAGCTTGTGATGTTAGAAGGTCTATCTAATTGGTTATATTATCAACTATCTGGAGAGTTATACTGGATGCATATTCAGGGTCTACTCATGCTTTTCAGGTTTGCCAAAGTGTATCACCTGCGCGGGCTTCTTCTCCATGGAATGGGAGAGCACAGGTAAATGTTCTAAAGTTACTGCAGTTGAGATAGTAGTAAATCTGGAGGTAGAATTACCAGCCGATATTCTTCTTACCTTGCCATTTTTGAATCAGAAAGGAGAACCATGCTTAATCTTCTTTGAGTAGGTTTTCAATGTAGTTGACAATGAGAAACAAATTTTCTGTCATATATTTCAAATGCATTTCCTAAATGCTTATTCTTTGGTCTTTGGTTTTAATATATTGTTTAACTTATGCATAATCTAAATGAGGATACTTAGTCCAATACTCTAGCTGGATATTCCTCTTATCTGAACTTTACAGCCATTTATATTCCTCAGTTTATTATCCTGCCTTCTCAATACCTTGAATAATATTCTTAGTCTTTCATTGCAATTTAGAAGGCGTTTGCAGGACATTCCTGATGTTGAGGAGTTATAAAATGCCTCTGGGCATCATTAGTAATTTGTCCAAGGGGTGCATGCTGGAGTACTAGAGGAGTATGCTTGCTTTGCTCTATGGCCCAATTGGCTCAGCATATACCCCAGATATATGTGAATTAGAATTTTCTTCTGTTTGACTTTGGGATGCCCAGCTGCCCAAATTTTTATCAAGAATGCTTTTATGCTCAAATTCACTCGACTCAGTTTCAAAGAAAAAAGAAGAAAAAAAGAAAAAATAGTCAACTCATATGACCAATGCATCGTCCAACAACCTTGGCCTTTTAAGACGTTGGGTTTGATATGATTGCATTTGGAAGATTTAATTCAATTACTTGAGTTTGTAACTGCCACATAATTGCCCATTCAAATTGCTATCACAGGAATGCCATCAAGGAATTATCTGTGGGATTAAGTATTGAGAGCTCAAATATTGAATGTCTATATTTGAGAGCTTCTTGTTATCACGCTATTGGAGAATTTAAAGAGGCGGTATAGGATTTGTTTTCCTCTACCCCCCTCCTCTTCCCCCACCCCGCCGCTCCCTCTTCTTTCTAAATTAGAGTTTAGGTTTGTGGAGTGTCTCAGATCTAGTTAATTTACAATGCAGGTTAAAGATTATGATGCAGCATTGGATCTAGAATTGGATTCAATGGAGAAATTTGTACTCCAATGCTTAGCCTTCTATCAGGTTTGTTTTAGCATTCATTATGACATGTTTCCATTGAGTGCTTGGCTGCAGTGATTTTGATATTATTTTGAAATTATTTTACTCTTTGTACAAACACACAAGTTATAAGAATAACTCTTTTGCATGCTTTCCAATTGGCTGGTCCACCAGGGCTTGTGCCAATTTGTCTGGGTTGACCATGCTTTATAGTGAAACTAGAGCTTTAAGATGTGTTTGGTGCATCCATGTATTTGCTTGACCTATTTCCTAATGGCAAATTGATGAAATTGATGATTGTTCTGTTTGCCACTTTACCATGGTTCCTCGTGCAGTATTGACTTTAGAGAGTCTCTTATCTAGAATCCCTGGATTTGGTGTTCTTGGAGAACATGTGGGTAAAGTGTGGTTATGCTCAAGGATTAATTTTTGGCTAAAGATCTCATGTTCCAAATTTGGGAAACTTTTCTGGAATCAGATTTTTACATTCTCCTCAATTGATTGGACTGTGATTAGTTGGTAATAATATAGAAAATTTGCATGAGTTCAGATGAAGTTTGATAAATAGGTAGCAGTTAGACAAATATGAGAAGATGCCTGGAGAGAGTGACCGTAAGTTGAATTCTGTTGTGTATTTTTATCTATCAGTTTTATTTAACTGAAGATTTGCAGCTTCTTAGTTATGGTAATTGATGTTGGAAGTGAATTGCCTTATTGAAACCATACTGGGTTCTTGCTAACTCCAGACCACAAAGAAGTTTATGGATGCAAATCATTGGAGTTCACAAAATTGTCTGAACCAGTGAAGATTATTTTCCTTGGCAGTTAATCTTACTTGTCTTAACCGTTTGTCTTTGTTTCATTTTCAGCTCCTGTGAGGCTGTGTTTTGCTTAATCTACCATATAGAAATTATGAAAGTCCCATGGCGCTTTCCAATTCCCCAAGTACTTTTTGTAAAATAGCACTATTTGGTATGGAAGAGTAATCTATCATCTGAGTCAATGGAAAAATGTTGGGACATGCAACTCCAATACAAAAGAAGCGCCATTGGATTTTCATATTTGAATTTAGATATTGAAACATTTTCAATTTAAAGTTCAAATAGGTTAGGATGCAACTAAGTCAAATTCTTATTCATAATATTTGTTTCTCTTTTCTTCATGGACTATATTCATGATCATGATCTTGATGTATAGTTAGATCATCTAGGAGCCATTTTTGAGTGCAAGGAAATTGACTCTCATCTTATTAATATTTTTCTTTCCTATAATCCGTTCTTGCAGAAAGAAATTGCATTATACACAGCTTCAAGGTTCAACTCTGAATTTTCTTGGTTTGACCTTGATGGTGACATAGATCCCCTGTTTAAGGTAAAATATGAATCATAACTTCATCCTACCTGTCTGCTGTGTCTATTTCATTACTTTGATTTGCGTCGCTCAAGTTTCCTGGTATTGTTAAAGGATTTTATTTTCTTTCAGTACTTCCATTCAAAGTTTTGATTTGTGTAATTTTCTGCTTAGTCTATTCTATAATGAAATAGGTCATGAAAATGTCATCCTCAAGAGTTCTTTTCTTCATGTCTTGTTATCTTGTCAGGCTGCATTCTTTCATAATGGTTTCTGGCTAAGATAATAAAATTATTACTCAGGGCTTCTGACCTTTTAAGTTTTAAAGATCAGAAGATCGATCTAGTTATGCTTATGATTTCTCCTACTCTTTCTATAGTTGTGCATTACCTGCAAGGGCTGCACCTCAAATTCCTGAAAAGTTACTAAAAACTTCCAGAAGATACCTGGAGTTGCACACACAGTGAATTGGTTATATGTATATGCGTATATTTATATATGTAGATAGGCATAGATATATCTACATGGATCAAAAGCCTAAGGCCATGTTTTCCGTCTAGCTTTGGAGTGATTCATTAATATGTGACCTCATGTGACCCCGTTTAGTTACTGAAAGGCTTGTAAGGTCATTGGTCTATATTGCTTAGTATAGTAAATAGCGTAGCTAGCACTGGAAGAAGTTGATTTTGTAGCAGAATAGCTTGTGGGTAGCGAAAGGGTGTTAAAAGGTTTTGATGCTATGTTGTGTGTGATTGGTGAATGGGCAATTTGCAAACTTTAGAGCAAGGGTTTGAAATAGCTTACAACTGGCACGGCTAACCAATTAAGCACAAAATGTTGTCAGGAATTTTATCTCATTATTTAGTCTGTTCTACTTTTCACAGGAATATTGGTGTAAAAGGCTGCACCCAAAGAATGTATGTGAGAAAGTGTACAGGCAGCCCCCTCTGCGAGATTCTTTGAGAAAGGGGAAGCTCAAAAAGCAAGAATTTTCTCTCACAAAGCAAAAGGCAGCCCTTTTACAGGCTGCAGACTCTATCGGCAAGAAGATTCAGTACCATTGCCCAGGATTTCTGCCCAACAGACGTCAGGTGATCCTTCATAAAAATGACTTTGTTAAGAAACTATATTGAATTCTGAGCAATGCTTGAAAAATGCTCATCTTTTCTCATCAAAATACAATCTCCATGATATATTATTTCCAGTTATATGTTTTGAATTGTACAGCTGAAGTTCTGCCTGGTTTATAAGAGGAAATTTTGCATAATATTTCTATTTAATTTATGTAGTAGTATCTTCTCTTCCTTTTTTTCCTTTTTTAAGATTAATTCAACTGTGGCAAGTTATGTTTGATAGCATTTTGGGGGCCACCGATGGTATTTTGCAGTTTTTCTGCTTATTTTCTACTACTTTAATTGTAAGAAATTGTTGGCGAGATTCTGAGCTAATAAATCATAAAGCACAAGGGAATAAAGAAATAAAATTAACCAGAAAACTTCTATTCTGGTTGTTAAAACTTCTGGCTGCTAAGGTTAGGTTGCTCTAGCCTCTATTTGCCAATGCGTATTAGCTTTTTGAGTTTTTAAACAGGTGGAACTTCACAAGATTGAGATACCTTATCCAGAAGTGATCCATCTACTTTGTTTATTAAAATTGGGCTTTTGTAAAAATTCTGTATTGGAACGTTAAATTCAGATTTGTGGTTGCCTTGTTAAAAGACTCTCTGGATTCAAACCTTTATTAAGATTATAAGTTTGTTGTGAGAATTGAAATGAGTCTACATGTTGCAACATCTCTTCTGTTGGCAGTTTGGTTGATAAGTTACCTACAATTATCTCCAGCTTTGGTTTTACCACCTAGATTTAGTGTGTGTGTATATATGTACATACATATATATATATATATATATTTCTGAGACTTCATTCTTTTACGCTTCATCTCTTTGGATTTGTTGGTTATTGCTTTTGAATGATCATTCGTACACTTAGATATGTTTACTTCCTATTTGAAATTATGAAATTCTGAAATGAGTTGGTCATTAAGAACAGTAATATGAGCCCCAATCAACTATAAATTTAAATAATCAGATATTTTGAAAATTTAGTTTATCTGAAGTGGTAAACTCCCTACTTTTTTGATGGTGCTTTCCACAAGGTATGAAGTGGGCCAGGTTATAGTTGGATGATGTGGATTTGTGTTTCTAACAGATAAAGTTGAATTTTTCCTCCTACAGAGGGCTAGCATAGTGTTTTCATGTGTTTTGTTTGTTGGATCTAACCTAGGACAATATGTAGTGGGGACAAGACTTGGAATGCATTCTTGGCTGTTTCATTTCTTCTTCCGACTATTAATTACTACAGTATTCTTTGCTCCAACTGATTGCTCGTCTGTACTTCTACCAGTATCGAATGGCGGGACTTGCTGCTATAGAGATTGCACAAAAGGTTGTAAGAGTTTGGCGTTCTCTGCAAACTGAATGGAAGCATTCAATTAAAGGTGGGTCAAAACATGGAAAGAAAGTCAGGAGAAAAGAAAATCTCAACCCTCCTAGTCAAAACAGGGGTGGGGCAGGTTGCAGCACTAGCAGTTTGCTAGAACCATCTACTACACATAATGCAGCAGAAGACAGATCATATGGACGTCCTTCGATGCCATGGCATGGTGTTTATTCTTTGGCTGTCAAATGGAGACAGATATCAGAACCATGTGACCCAGTTGTCTGGGTTAACAAGTTGAGGTACTTCATAATAGTTCATTTATGTACCTTGATATTGGCAGAACTTTGTTACAATTACCTCCTAGACAATTTATTTTGTTTTATTATTTAGGGATCATTAACTTGGACAGTAAATTAGATACTTGTTGCAAAAAAAGTACGAATTTGGGTGCTGCACACGTGCACACACACATATCTATATATGTATATATTTAAGTGTTTTCTTTTAATGTGTACAAGTATGTTAATGCTGATGAGTAGTCCTTTTTGTTATCTAGCGAGGAATTTAATTCTGGATTTGGGTCCCACACTCCTCTTGTTCTCGGGCAGGCCAAGGTTGTACGCTATTTTCCAAATTTTCAGAGGTAGAACTATGCTTTTCTTTGGTTTTGTTACATATGATACCTTTATTGCCATAAGAAAAGTTCCAACTTGCAAAAAAGAATATTCTTCTCTAATTTTAATGATGACTATTGACAAATAATGCTCGCTGTTGTTTGATCTGCAGAGCATTTAGTGTAGCCAAAGCAGTAATACAGGAGAATAAGTATGTGCGTGATAAGAAGGACAACCTTATAAATCTCTGTGACAATGGGAAACTGCAAGAAGGTAAGTTATAATGTTTAACCTTAAGAGATATTTAAATCTGTTACTCCATTTGTTTGTTTCATTCATATTGATTTAGGTAGTTCTTCCCAAGATAGATACTTTGTTTAGTGGGGTTTGCCTTTAAGGCTTTCTCTCAATAGACATGCTGTTGCATCATATTGTTAAAAAAGTTTTTACCCCTAGGAGTGGAGAACCAATATATATCTATACTATTATATAAAGCATTAGACGCACTTAATATCTACTTTTGGTGTTTTTGGTCTGGTATTTCTTTCTATCTCCTATCTTTATCTTTTCTCAATTTCTCCCTCTTCTCTTCAACGTGATACTATTTTTCTTTATATTCTTCTATCCATTCACTTACATCCTTATCTTTTATTTTTTTTTCTTTATCATTTAAATCAAACTTTTTTTCTTTAATAAATTAAGAAATAAATATACTTAAAAATATATACTCAAATAAATATTTAATAATTTTTTAATTTTATCATTCAAAATTTTAAATGAACTATGAGCTTATATTTTATTTTTAATTTGTTCTCGCATCGAGTGTGCCTCATCTACTAGTATATATATATATATATATATATGTGTGTGTGTGTGTGTTTTGAGTTAAATTTACGAAACCCCCTGTATTAATTCTAATTAGCACAAAAAATCTTGTGTTAAAAAAAATTAGTCTGAGAACCCTCATGTTTTTGAAAACTAGCACACTGCCCCCCCGGGTTCCTTTTCTGAAAATTTGAATATAAATTTCCATTTTTACCCCTTTCTACAAAAATTGGAGAATAACAATATGTTTTGTTTCTTTGGAAAAGGGAAAAGTTTGGTCCAAAAAATGAAAGATGGAAAAAAACACCAAACCCTAACTTTCAAAATTTCACACATTTACTGCCGATTTTGTGGTACATGGGGGGCAGTGTGCTAGTTTTAAAAACTTAAGGGGTTTTATACTAATTCTTTTTAATGTAGGGTTTTTTTGTGTTAATTAAAATTAATATAGGGGGTTTTGTAATTTAGCCAAAGGTTAAAATGTAAATATGCAAGCCTAAAACACTATCATACATGTAGAAATGGCGCGTGTAAAGTGCACTATTGGTTGAGGGTCTTCGCTGGTGGTTTTCACATTTCACAGGGTCTTTTGTACTAATTTTTATTTCACGGGGTTTTTTTGTTTGATTAGACTTAACACAAGGGTGCCCGTAGCAAAAATCCTATATTTTTTATGATGACACCAGTTTGTTTCTTCTCAGGTTGAAATGCAAAGTGTATCGGTACTTTTCCTATTTGGGTGGGCTTAGTTTCTCTTTTCTGGTGGGGGAAATTTTAGTGGAGTTATGCTGAAGTGTTGTGTAGTAATGTGTGGCTCATTTTTAGTACTGCAACTCCTAAGATAGGTGAACGTGCATCTAACAAGCAGTCTTGCATCCGCAATCACCTCTTTCTATTGATTGTTCATCCCAGTAATCTGAGGCACAGGCCCCCAGTGCATGCCTGGGATGGAGAATGATCATGATTGATGCAAAGTTTATGTGTTTTATTTGGGCTAACTTAGATTTTTTTTTCCCTTGTTAGTTTCCTGTTTGGTTTATTCTTGAGCACATGAGTATGATTTCCATATCATGCCTTGTGGGTTTTATGTTTTCTGATCTAAAAGGGTGCTGTCCTTGCCGTTCAACTTGTAGATAATGAATGCAGAATCTTGCTCAGATCTTTACAGAGTTGTTGGTGAGGAGTTCTGGTTGGCTACTCGGTGCAACAGTATGGCAGATGAGGGGTAATTTTTGTGTCAAATGTTCCTTACTAATAATGAGTTATATCCTTTTCTTTACCCGGTCATCTTATGTTATGACACTATATCGAGTGTTTTGACTTAGATTCTTATTTGTCACATTTCTCATTTCAGAAAGCGCCTTGAAGGAACAAGGATTTCCATAATAAAAGCGTAAGCTACACAACGAGTGCACTGTTTATTGATGAGAGATATCAACTCATTTATTGGTTCCTCTTCTTTAAACTGGTTCAATTCCTGTTTATTTATCATTCTCGTTGTTTAATTTGCTTCTTTCAGGGGCGAAGTTGGGTACGATTTTGCTATTAGAACACCTTGTACGCCTTCTAGGTGGGAGGACTTTGAAATAGAAATGACTTCGGCATGGGAGGTATGTCGTTTGGGCTAAATATCTAAACCGAATCAGTCTTTAGTAAATCACAATTCATTAATGCTAGTTGCAAGAACATATTTCATACTTTTTGAGCATTCTTTGCACTTTTGAGAATCATGGCATGTGGATTGAAATTAATGAGATGGGGACATTGCCGAATGATCCTAATTTGGTTATATTGGCTTTCTGGCACTTTGTGCAGTGCAGCAATATGCTTTATCTCATCCATGGTCCTTGCGAAGTATCTGAATTTTTCTGAACCCTTTGAAAAATCTTCCAAATCCTTGTATCCTTAATAGCTTGTGAATCCCTATATGGTTGTAACCTCCCTGAGTATTGTTAAGCTTACACTTACTGTCATCGTATATTCTGCAGCTTATTGTCAATGAAATCAATTTCTTCTTAATCCTATTTTGGTGAAAGTGATCAGAAAGGCACATCATTTGGTTTTTTTGAACTTAGATGGATACTGGTTTGACAATCCAGATATATTTAATTGATCAAAAAGAAAATGTATGCAGACACTCTGTGAAGCTTACTGTGGAGAAAATTACGGGTCAACAGATTTTGATGTGCTTGAGAATGTGAGGGTGGCAATTTTAAGGATGACATATTACTGGTAAGAATAATGTTTGCAGTGCATGATGGTCTGCATGTTGCATGTATTTGACTTCTTTAAATAATCTAACCTGGACTGCTGTTTTCAGGTATAATTTCATGCCTCTATCAAGAGGGACAGCTGTAATTGGGTTTGTTGTGTTGCTTGGTCTGTTGCTTGCTGCTAATATGGAATTCACTGGGAGCATTCCAGAGGGCGTGCAGGTGGACTGGGAGGCAATCTTAGAATCTGATCCCAAATCCTTTATATCTTCTGTAAAGAGTTGGCTGTACCCTTCTCTGAAGATCAATACATCCTGGAAAGGGTACCCCGACGTAGCATCAACTCTTGATACAACCGGATTAGTCGTCGCTGCATTGAGCACTTACTCTGATTGACAAGAAATTCATAGAGGTAATAGACGTTGCTCTGGTTGTGATTAACAAATTGAAAGTGATTTAGTATATATTAAGCTGTTTGTGGTCCGACTTATCTCTATCGTATAATTGTATAGTCCATACATTTTGGAACTTTTCTCTTCATTTTTTATCCTTCTTGTGCTCTTAGCCTGTTTTTATTCATTGCATGATATCATTTATGCAGAACTCTGAAATAAAACGGCGTGGTGGTATGAAACGGGTTATCTGGCATTCTTACTAATGGAAATAATATCAGATTTAGAGCTGGATCAGGTTTGTGTTATAGCCATACAGTTTGTACAATGTAACATTATTCTTCAGTAGCCGTTGTATACGATGGGTTTGTCGCCTATTTTACCGAAGTTTGTTTCAGATTTGCTTCTTTTTCCTTCCGCTATCTCTTTAGAAACACTTGTTGAGTGATGAATCACATTTGGCTTGTATGGTGTAAGATCTGCCGACTGACGGATGTAACCTCTTATCTACTTTTTACTGACTTATGTGTTCAAGTTTTTTATGTGGTTGGTTTGTTCTCAGTCACTCGTGCTTGTTACTGTGACGCTGTGCAGAACGAGATTTAGTCACTAATAGAAAACAATAAATTCTCCCCATTTGCCGAATAAAATTCAAAACCAAAATTAATAAAATGTCGAGAAAATAAAATAAAACTTTATATAGTTCTAATGCAATAGCAAATATGTCAAAAACTTTATATAAAACTGAGGGGTGATTACAGCTTTCAACCTTCACTCTGTACCCGACTCGCATTGGAAGAGGAACAATTTGATGATTATGGATTGATAACTGTTCTCATTTTATTGTTAGATAGCATAAGCATACAAGATCATTCACTATTTCCTTTCGTTTTTACCATGTTGACATCAGTATGTGGATGTTATTACGATAATTTTGTTGCGGGTCCAACTGTCCAATGTGTTTTTACTTCAATCACATTTATTGGGCTTTATCTTGAGAGAGACGAACTTTGATGAAATGAAGAGTACGTCCAATTAGAAAGTAGTTGGCCATTTAAGTCATTGGTATCTAAATTCTTTTATCTACCCGGTTTTAGTTCTACGTTTGCATGATTCTAATTTTAATTTATATATAATTAATGTCTTTTTAACTAAAAAATATACAATATATAGCATTATTTAAATCATTTAGCGCATATATGGTAACAAACACGTGAGTTTTATACAAGAAGTTTAAACTAGATGAAATGCTCCTTTGCTGAAATCATTGGATGCTCATGTTAGTGTCACATTCAAGAAAGCATGGGAAAAACGAAGAATACGTATGAAAAAACATTTTACGTTTCACCATAACATTGAGAGAGATTAGTTAATTGAGTTGCTGCACAACGGGCATGTCGTCTACGCAAAGGTATGCTGTTCGAGGTAACTACAATTAACTGTGACATACATATTTGTGTTAGTTTAATCTTCTCTTAATGTTTCACTTTATTTGCCACTTTTATCCTTCCATTAATTACCTGCAGGAACTAATAGCGTTACTCATATCAAGATATACGTTAATAATATAATAAATATAAAACACTCATTACATTATTATTAGGTATTAGCAGTAATATTTTGGGCTAGAGTTTCCCGAAGGTACCACTCTCCTTTGGGGTAAAAATATATACGGAAGGGGATGCGTTGACGATAGCATGAGAAGTACAACTAAGCTAAATCATCGCCGTTGAATCACACGCGGACTTTCCATGTTGGGAGGGCCCACGCGTACGTTTCCAGCTGTAACAAATTGCTCCAAATCATCACAAAATTTACAAAAAGATAAAATATTCTCTTATCATATGAATTATGATGGCCACTTGCTTTTTCCTTTACCTCCTTATCATATTTTCTTCTATTTCATTTATATTTAAGATATATAAATATTAATTTTTATAAATAAATGCCGAGTCCCATGTCATTCTAATATTTTAAAAATAAAATATATTTCAAAAAATATAAATAAAACAGAAAGTCCAAAATGGTCTTTGAATGCTACTTTTTCTTTGTTAAAAAAAAAAAAAGAGGAATAGTTTTGTGTGTGTTGTCTTATCCTTGAGAGACCGGCGGGGGGGGGGGGGGGGGGGCAGATGAGGAATTGTGAATGGTAGCTTATACTGTTATTATGATAGCACTGACCCACAAATCATTCAGGAAGACAACTCGATCCACGTTCATATACTAATAACACTTAAATCACTACAGCTACTCAATCAAGGAAATTTCATTTTAGAATCTCCTTTTTTTTCTTTCCTTTTTGTTGCTAATTAAGTAATATTTTAAGGGCTCATTCGCTTCATGTATGGGATTTAGTTTGACAAGAAAGAAAATGGATGATCTTGAAGTCCATTAAAATATGTTAATTTAATTTTGTATTCAGTTCATAGAATTTACAAAACTTTCCGTGTTAATTTTAATTGGTACAAAAATTATGTATTAAAAAAAAAATCTAAAACTCTTCATGTTTTAAAAAACTAGCACACTTATCCCTTGGTTCATTTTATAAAAATTTGAGTATTACAACTCTCGTGTCTCGCAAATCGATCGTAAATGTGTCAGAAATTTTGAAAGCTATGGTTTGAAGTTCAAAAACTTTTTTCCCTCTTTCATTCTTTAGATTATAATTTCCCCTCTTTCGAAAAGGTAAAACATGTTGTTATTCTTTATTTTTTAAAAATAGAGATACACTAAAAATTCATATTCAAAGTTTCACAAAAGAAACTTAGGAGGCAGCAGTATCCTAGTTTTTAAAAACATTAGATATTTCAGACTAATTTTTTTAACATAAAATTTTCTGTGCTAACTAGTAATAACACAAGGAATTATGTAAATTTAACTCTAAAGATAATTATGTCATTACAAGGGACATTCAACCCATAGCAAGTGTCACACCTCCCCATGTAATCCAATCTCCATTTGTAACGGTAATTTATATTATGGCGTTGATATATGATGGGATCTCTTTCGAACAAAAAAAAATAATTGTTGTTACGCAATTTTTTATATTATTACGTGCATTTACTTTTTTATTACATAATAATAAAAGATACATTTACATTAAATTATTGTTGAAGTATACATTATATTATTTGAAAATGAAAATCCTCCTGATAATAAGATAAAATATATTTGGAGAAAATATTTATTTTCAATTGATATTAAATTTGACCTTGACGAAATGAATTACCTTAATTTTAATCGAGCAATCGGAAATAAAAAAGAAAAAATTGCCCAAGCAACGAATTCAAATCAACCAAATAATAAAAAATAAAAAAAAAACACAAATAGCACTCAAATAGCAATGCGCAATTGTTGGAAAACTTTTGATGGAATGAATATATACGTAGTCTTTAAGTCGTGGGAGGTATGGTTGGTGGTTCGAATCCTTCGATTACCTTTGATTCAATCAACATGTATTTCGTTTTTAGAGGCGTCAGAATTATCATTCGAGGTTCGAAAGTAGACGTGTAGAATGTAGATGGGTTCGGTGGATATTATAAGAAAACATAGTAAAAAAAAAATTAGTAACGCGTAAATACAGAGCCCCAACCTCTAGTCACATGCGAACTAGGCCCCCGTCCAGTCTGGCTCATCTTGAATTGGGCCCACCCAATTGTCCCACCGGCCTGCTGGCTTTACTCTCTCTTTCTTTGTTCTTTCTTCTTTTGCAATAATCTATTTATATCACTCACCCCTTTAGCTTTAACTCACTTCTACGGGACTCTCTCTGATATCTCTTTCTTATTTTATTTTTGTCTCAACTTTTTCGATTTCCCATCATGGATCGCCAAACGGGCCTTCTACTCGCATTCATCTGTCTCGTCGTGGCTTGCGTCGGCGGCCAGTCTCCCGCCGCCGCGCCGGCCGCTTCACCTCCCACAGCTACTCCATCCACTAACTCCACATCCTCACCGCCAGCCGCGGCTCCATTGTCCACTCCTCCGGCGGCGGCCCCCGTCTCAACTCCGCCGGCTACTGCTCCGGTCAAAACCCCTCCGGCTGCAGCTCCAGTCTCGACTCCTCCGGCAGCAACTCCAGTCTCGACTCCCCCTGCTGCAGCTCCTGTTTCAACACCCCCTGCTTCAGCTCCAGCCAGTTCTCCACCCAAGGCGGCGCCGGTGAGTTCTCCACCAGCTCCCGAGCCAGTCAGCTCGCCACCGACAGTCGCTGCCCCAGTTCAGTCGCCACCATCTCCTGCTCCCGAGGCCGCGACCCCTCCGGCTCCGGCTTCAGCCCCGCCGACTGAGTCACCGGCTCCCAGTAAGAAGAAGAGCAAGAAGCACAATGCACCAGCGCCGGCTCCCGAAGTACCCGGCCCGCCCGCGCCGCCAGCTGAGGCTCCCGGACCCAGTGCCGACTCCATTTCTCCTAGTCCTACATCACTCAACGACCAGGTACGCTTTTATACCCTACATTTTGCTCTTTTACGCGCCGTTTAAGTAATGGGCATTCCGGATCTGGAACTACATTCCGCTATATTCTGATTTAACCACCAGCCATTAGGAAATTAAGACAAATATGCTTGTCGCTAAAACTTTTGCTTAATTAGTAAGGAACCACGCTTGGGATCTGTCACTAAAACCAGATTATGGTGTTCCGTGATGAGCCATCGATTTAATGCAACCCCATTGTCGGAAACCGTAGATTGTTTTGGCGTCGGTGCACTATTACACGCCGACATTATTGTCTTAATTAATTACACAGCATCTGGTTGTGGCGCACGATAGAATATACTGCATTTTTTGTCCAAATTGGCAATGTCTGTGTAGGTTCTTGCAGTGTTAGGACAGGGGCATCGAGACTAAGACCAATAACCATGGCGGATCTGAGTTCTTTATAAATTATAGTAAACTATTGGCGCAGGACCCGAGGTTGTTAGAGTTACTATCATATCATAATACCTACAATTAACTCGTGGACTGCAATTTAACTACTTAGTTCAATGATCAAGATTCAACGGTCAAAATTAACTAGCCTTAATTAGAGTACTCCCTAGTCCCCAATTGTTTGTCTGTTTTGGGGTTTTGGTACAATATTTAAGCTAATCAATAACTGCCTTTTTTTAGCAAAACTATAATAATTTCACACAAATACCCCTTTTTTTTTCAGGAAATTGTATCAGAATAGTGAATAAATTTTAATTGAGAATAATGAAGGGTAAATTTGTAAAAAAGAAATTGATTTTTCAAAATGGTAAGTATAATGAGATAAAGAAAATTCCCTAAAAAGACTTATATTTGAGAAAGAGGGAATGTCATTTATATATTAGTGTGTACACTCCAGTTCGGATCGTCTATTGCATAATCGTTCGTTCAGCATAGTTTGAAAACTTATTGTCTACATTTCTTTTTAAAAATAAATAACTTCATCGAGTACAAATATTAGCAGCTTAAGCTGCAAAGACAAAGTGAGGACAATGATTTCAATTCATTATACATGTCGAAGGACCAAACTGCCTAGCAACAAGATGTGTCGTTTGGTTCGCGCATCGCTAATGGATCATTACATGACTAGTTCTGATTAGTATACTTAGCCATGTAATGTATTTGAGCTGATTAAATGTTTTCTTACCACGGCATAAATATTCTCACCCACACTGATGTATTTTATTAATTTCGCGTGATTGTAATAATAATACTTGGTGTAGATTTTCACCAATAATCTGCATGTGGAGTTATTATGATCATTTATATTTTTTTAAAAATATGGTGGTAAATTAATGTTTTTGCAGAGCGGTGCTGAGAAATTGATGAGTGTGCAGAAGCCGCTTGGAAGTTTGGCAATGGCCTGGGCCGTGTTTGGCTGCCTCTTCTTCTTCTTCTAGACCCGATTATTGCTTTTGCTAAAAAAACAACATTTTTTCCCCACAGCCCATGTGCATTAATTCGACAATTAACACGTTACTTTGTTTGTTCATACATGGTTGTTGTTGTCGGATCTTGTCGGGTTTGATTCGGATTCACTTGGGGATTTGCCTTATTTTGGCTCTCTTGTATTCTTTGGGTAGGGAGAGTGAGACATTTTCTACTTTCTTTTTTATTTATTCACTGTCATTTTGGACTGTTACTTGCATTTTATTCATCATCATTCGTTCATTAATTCGGCTTTTTTGTGACGCCTTTGGCCTTTATTATTTTCTGTTTGGTAATATAATCTAACTGAAAGCTGATTGGTAATAGCCTGTTTTATTGCCATACAAGTTTTTAATTTTTTTTTTTTTTATCTTTGAAAAAACATGTTGTTAAACATCTTTCTAAGTCATCAATTATACGTAAATGTGAGGTGGTTGATTGTTCAGATTTTAGAATCATATTTTGAAAATTGCGAATCCTGGTCCAATTCGTTTTTCTAATATTAGAATCCGTAGCGAATCTTATAGGATTTATATTCTTTGTTACAAAGTTCGAATACGGTAAAAATTCAAAACTCGGTAAAACAATTTGACAAGACAACAACTTAAGTAAAAAATTGATGCTTTAAAATTAAGTAACCAGTAAAAAGATTTATCTCTTATGTAGAAAGCAAAGTTAAAAAAAAGTAGAAAATATTTTAGAATATGTGTGAAAATCATATATTGTTTTATTAAAAAAATTTCATTGAAAAATAAAGAATAGTATATTATTAATTATAATGGCATTTATTAAAATCACAGTTAAGTGTTTACATATACATAATGTTATTAATTAATAAAAGATATATTATTAAACTTCCAATTTGAATTTTGAATGGATCATTGGATCGGATCCATCGGATATTGTAATCAATCGACCTTGTTAAAATCCCAATTGAATTCGGGTGGATTTTGAATTTAAATTGGCTCCATTGACAGCCCTTTGTAACATTTTTTAGGGTTTCTCAACGGGCCCAATAGCTCTAACTATTGGGCCTCCAAACCCTTTTACGTGTTGTACTGGACCGTCATTGTCCTGCTAGCCCATTCACATGGCACACACAGTGGGGGGATTATTTTATTTATTTATTGTGGTGAATAATGATTCGTGGTCTCGGACTCTATGTATGGACTATGGACTCCAATTATTCACGTTTTTAATTAAGCTTTCGGAAAACAAAATACAAAGTGTGATAATATTTGAATGAGATGTGAGAATCGTATCAAGTTTTTCTGTCGGTTGACTATGACATTGGTCCTAACTCTGAATGCTATCAAAGTCAGATATTTAATTTTCATCTAAAAATATACACATTCATTATTCCATGATGTAACTTATTTTCAAATAAAAATACTGTTCAATTAAAAGAAAAAAAAAAGGATGCAAATACAATTACCTTCTCCAACTACACTTATATACATCGCCTATGACGGGGGCAAAATATTCACTTAACTTAATGAAGAGAGGTAAGTGTTACGCAAGGAGTCTTTGAATCAGGGGTGACAAAATGGGTTTAAATTTATGAGTTCAACCCAACCCAGTTGGTTTCGAGTTTGATTGGATTGGATTGAATTGGGTTGGGTTTAAAATATTTATAATGAGTTGAGTTGCGTTTGGTTCCAATTAGATTAAGATGATTTTGGATTTACATTGGGTTTAAAATGGATTCAAATGAGTTTGAAATGAGATTAAAATATGTATGCTTGAGTATTTAAATTTGACAAATATTATAGCCTATAATTTGGACCATGTGAGCTTTAAAGTTCAAATACAGAGATTAAAATCTAAAATACTATTATATAATAATAGGATTGAAAAAATCTGAAGTGAAAGTGCTTTTTCGAACAAAAAGCAGTCCAAGGAAAGACCACTCAGCAAGCTGAAAATTTGCTCTTCACCAAATGCACGAGTTAATAATTATTATTATTAAAAAATGAAATGTCAACGGCAGAAGGGGTAGGTAAATCCAATCTGTGGCACATTTGGCATGCTTGTCTTTAATCAGTTAATGTAAATGGGACTGATATGATATTATATGATATATATTATACGTGTATATATAAATAATTTTCATTTTTCTACCCAAAAATAGAATTACATAGTTTTAATTTTACGTCCCAGAGTAACGTGACATGAATAGTTTGAGATAGGTGAATGTCAAATCCTCTGTTTTAATACTATTCTGCATGGGATGTTTATGTAGCGAATTTTGATTCGAATTCAATCAGAGATTTATCTGAATTTTAATATATTAGATTAATAAAATATTTAATAAACCTAAACTCAATCATAAATATTCATAATTTGAAATAAATGACTTTGATATGGAGTTATATATTCAATTCATTAGAAATTTGAATTTGAATTTTAATAACATTTTTATTAATTTAATGATTTTATATATATAATATTAGTAAAAAAGTTCAAATAGAATAAAATTTGTGAGCTATTATAATTAGTATTACACTATTTATTATTTTTTAAGGTATTTTTTTAACAAAATATTGTATAGTTATGTTACATATTCTAACATATTTTTTGACTTTCTTAAATTTTATTTTTTACATAAAGAAAATTTTTTTGGTTACTTGATCTTAAAAATTCAATTTTGTTAATTATTATTCGGATTGAATTTTCTTATCATGCTTTGGATTTTTATCGGATTCAAACTTGATGTGTTATGCACCCTCTCACTCAAACACGTTAGCACTTTGCCAATTAGCAAAAATCTCACAAGTGTGAGGCCCGATACTCTCGAGAGACTTAATGTCCTCGAGAGAATGTCTGCGTATAATAGGAACATTGAGAGCATTCCACAAGAGGGGATATACCCCAGGACTTATTCCTCGATTGAGTCCATGACCGAGAGGCCACGAAAAGAGGCCCAAATGGGTCCTCAAGGCCCCGTTAGCCGAATAAGTGAACTGAAGAATGTGGCTTTGGGATGCAAAGAAGCTCTTGAGGGAAGGTTGACCCAATTGAGGTCATGAGTCCTCCTAGTTAAATGCCTTTAAATTTGTCAACAAGACCCATACGGGAATTTTAGCTGGCAATCTAACTAGGCGTTGTACCTACTGCCAACAAACTTATACCTGCTGCACATGAGAATGTCTTCCCAGCTCCAAGAGCTTTAAATGCTTTCTAATAAAGGTCATCTTTGCCATTAAATGCACAACATTGTATTTAATGTGAAATGAAACCCTCATTAATGAGAGTAAGGCCCAACTGCCTTTTTGGAGTCCAAGAGGTGACATAAAACATATCCACTTGTAGTACTCTATGGGTCAAATTAGCTGGTCAATTCCTATCAACCACATCAAATCAAAGACTCACTTTCATATAAATTTGCAAAAAGCTCCCCCAAAGAGGTATCTTGCATTTTCTCCCTCCAAGATTATTGCAATTTTACTATTTATCTTCTCCAAAAAACCCTAAAGCTAATTTGAGCTTCAGAGAACCTATATCCAAGTAAAATCAGCTAGTCTCATATGCGTTCCTCTCTCTTTGACAGGTGGCCCGCCAATATATCATTTGGAGCGTATTAAATTCCGCCATGTGATAAACCAAACAAACCCCGTATCAAAACTCATTAATAATGAATATAAAATCTTATATAATTCGGGTTGGATTTGGGTAATGTGTAAGTTAAGCATAATTGGATTTTCCATATTTTTTTTATAGATTTTCCATCTAAAATGAGTTAAATTGGTAGTTGAAATTTTTACATTTTTTCAAAATAGTAGTAATAATAATAATATTATTATCTTTAATAAAGTAAATAATGATATATACGGTCTTCTAAGTATAATAAATACAATTTTTTTTGCTTTGGAGTTTGGGCCCATTTGGGTTCAACCCAAACTCAATCCATTTTGAACCTATATATTTTAATTCATTTTGTACTCAATCCATATATATCCAATCCAATCCAAACCCAATTCAATTCACCCATTTATCACCCCTATTTTGGATCATTTATCCCAAATTATATTTTATTTTTTATTTCAATATATGGATGTACACTAATATAGGGATCTCAATTCAAGTGCTCAATTAAAAAAATAATTTTATACGCAATATGAGTTTATACTATAAAATAGTTGATGATGTCATTTTGGAATAAAAAAATTTATCCGAGGAAGTTTTTCTTGAGCTACACAAAAAATGTTAAACTAGTCATTTGAACTACAATTCATTCTATTCTTTTTTCTTGTTTTTTTGTGGGTAACATGATTTTCCCTATATTTTATTCTTTTATGTCAAAGTTTTATATAAATGCGTACATTTTCAATTGTCTGTTTCAACATGACCAATAATTAAGTCCAGTATACGTACATTTTATGTACATCTACCGTTGCGAAGTGGGTAAATAGGTTTGAGCTACTACGGTTGTCCATTTTAGTTGTCGCTATCAATCAACATCAGTTATAAAACTTATAATGGCTGGTGGAAAAATTATCAAAAAAAAGGGAAAAAAAAAAAAAAGGAAGGCCACTAGAAAGTGGAACTCACAAATATAGAAGTAAACATTTATATAGTTCTTCTTAATGTTGTGGTATCAGCTACGATTGGAATAGTATTTAGGTATATTTGTGAGTTGTTAGTGTGTGTGTGTGTGTAATTATATAACTTAATACGACGATATGAATAGACATAATTAATTGTTTATGATTTTAGTGTCAATTAAACGACATAAAATGAGGTTAATTAATAAAACTAAATATTAATGGATATCGTTGGCATCTACGTTTTTTGATTTTTTTTCTAACACGAAAACCTTCATAATCATATTTGACTTTTTCTAACCCGAAATCCTTTATAATCATATTTGAGAGCAAGACATCCGTAATATTTAATTGATGTATTTTAATCGACAAGTTCATATATTTTGGTCTCCCGTCTCAATCACATTTCTAAGAAGGTGTCTTTGTGGGTTTTCAGCTTTTAGCTTAATAAAAAAAAAGCACAAAATAAGCATTTTTATTCACTATGTTTGCTTATTCTTCAATTGAAATAGCACAAAAGTAAGAAGTACATGAGAAGGTGCTTTTGATAGCTTCTTGGTTTTTTTTTTCTTTTAATTATTTTAAATTTCTTTTCACACATTTAAGGACTTTTCGATTTCTTTTTTCCATACACCCAATCGCTACCTTTTTTTTTTAACTTATTAATATTTTTTTCAAACAAACCCGATTTGTACTATTTCAAATTTTTTTATAATTTTAACTTCTTAAAAAGCAAAACCATCTGCAGATACGAAACGTAAGTCAGACACCATAATTCATATCTGACTTATCCGCAATTCTCATGTCTATCCTCATATATCTCTCGTCATTTTCCGTCACAAGATTTATTGTATCAGAGACTCAACTTATATCACAGTATAATAATGCATGCGCTTCAATTATTAATGGGACCACTTATAATTCATTGTTCTTTTATTCATATCCGGAACTGAGTTTTTTTTTTTTTTTTTGTGTCACAAATTAAAAGACATGATCTGTTTTATTTTCTTTTTAAATATAAATATTACCAAGAATCTGCTGTGTTCGTTTCCTATCACAAATAAAATAGATACATATTTCGTATTTGTAAAACAAGGAAGTGATGATGTCTAAATTCGTCGTCGAATATGAAGGACCAACCTTATAAGGTATTATTTAGCATTTTAAGACGGTAGAATTTTGTCATTTGATGAAAAAATACCTCACAGGGTGAGAGAGGGAATTCTTACTTATAAACTTGTGAAGTTCTTAGATTCCTTCCGATATGAAATAAAAATATGCTATTATTAGGAAGGGTGCGCATATAATGCATAAGAGCACTGGCTACTACTCAAAGGGGAAAAAATAGAATATATATACAAAAGGAAAACAAAATAATTGAAAATTTCAAATTTTGAATTGAGTAAGAATAGAATAAAGGTAGTGATAGATCGGTTCTACAAATTACCACACACACTTATATTTTTGAATTCAACATATAATAAAAATTTAACATCGTTTTTCTCTATTCATTCCTTTTATTCTTGAAACATACTAATTTGTTCGATATAGATATTCATGTCCTTCTTTCATCTTTATCTTTATAACATAAATTTAAATTTACAATGAAAAAAAATTTAAATCATGAAATTCAATTTTCACTTGTGAATTATTCTGTGACATCATCTATAGTTTGATATGATATTGTGAACACATAATTACACCGAAAATTTAGCATTACATATGAGTAGCCGGAAAATTTTAGTTTGGATCAAGTTCGATCTTGCCAAGACTTACTATGAGTGTGCTTTATTTGATAAGTGATTTTGAATGAAAAAACAAAAAATCATTAAATACGGCAACAAGAGCGGTGGGGCACGGATGAGATCTCCTATCTCAAAACGATGCTCTATCTCATACTCCATATTCTAAATTCATAACATATGTAAATTTTTAAAATTTACTTAATAACAAATTATTTAATTATGTTAATTACACTTTACACGTATTATGAATTTAGTGTATGAAATATGAAATGAACAATGTCCTAGAGTAGGGAATTCCGTCCGAGTGGGGCAGGAGCATTTTATTGTACCGCACTGAAAAAGAACATCTATCCTGACTGCACTTATAAGAGGCATGTACAATTATATTATCTTATCTCCTCTCTCTCAATGGTCACTGCATTTTTTGTCTTTTGAGTTCTCAAAAAATCACTGTCTTTATAGCAAGTTGTTTGGTTTCCATAGTGAATGCTGAATGAATATCTAAAAAACACCTCAGAATCCAGGTTCTCTCTCTTTCCTCTCTTCATATTTTTCATCATTTGTGGTTTCTTGGTATCACTTGCTAAGTTGTGCGAGTAAAAAATCGAAGGTTTTTAGAGTCTTGTTGGGTTTTTTTGCCGATATTTTAGGTGATTTCTCTTGAAAATAAGGGATCAGATTACAGAGTTGATCTGCAAGCACCAAAAAATGAGCTAATAATTGTTTGAGAGCGGGCTTAGTAGCAAAACCGGAAAAACAGGGTATGAATTTTACTTCGTTCTTCATACGTTGAGCTCATAACTCGTTCTAATAAAATGGATGAAAAGAGGGGCTCATGTCATGCCGCCTAAAGGATCATATATCTAACTTCATCGTATCGTCAAGTTGTCATACAATTTGATTAACAATTCAGCTGGGTATGAACCGAATGAACAAGCCCGCTGGCTTTTCGGAATAAAGTATACCAATATACCGTCCTGTAGGCGAGAGAGTAAAGTTGATTTGATGCGGAGGGGGTGCAATTTCTTTTAGATTTGACAAGTGACAAATGATGAGCCAATTACGTGATAAAGCTAAATGATAAGTTCATTACATAGTACATACACTAGCCGCCCCATGTGGAAACTGCTCATCACCTGGTTTTGTCAAAGTGAGTTACGTGTAATTACAAGAGATAAGCGTGTTTAACCTTTTAATTAATTGATGATATACATGCTATATGATAAGCTCTGCTCCGGAGTAACTATTGATACCCGAAGAGTCACACGTGGTCGAGAAAAGGGAGTACTGTGGAAAAAAGAAAAACAATAAACACGTTATTCTTATGATCACTTTCAATTGGAGAGGCGGGGTTAATTGGTGCTTTGATCAAGAGTCCTGTCTTGCTGAGCGTCGCCCATTGGTTCTGTACTCAGTTCAAAAATAGAAAGTTTATGGGGCTTGGGGCTAAAATCCCGGAAATGATTTCATCTCCAAATAAGAGAGGACAAGAGCTTTCAAATTTTAATCTTATTTCAACAAAATTCCATTTCCGGTTAAAGATGATGTTTTAACCATTTGTATTCTCATTCTTGTCCAAAAATATTGAGTAGGTATTAGTTGCTACTAAACTTGCTTTGGATTGGATTCTCTCTCCAATAATTATAGTAGTTAATCAAATAATGCTAGTTGTTTCCATTGAACTGACTGTTAATATTATTTTATTTTAATTTGGGTATTAGGTTTGCTTATACAATCATGATGTTCAAGAGAAAGATGAATCATCTGCAAGTATACTTCACCGGGACTTGAAAAAATGTAAACCAGTATTGCAAATTTCTTCATATCTATCATCTGTCTGCTCTGAGGAACAATATATGGAGAGTATAATCACATCATTGCCTCGTGTTGAAACAACCAAGAACTCGCCCGTAAAAGAAGAGGATAGCGAAAGGGCAAAATATATGTTCTCAAAATATTACGAGTACTTACCATATAATCGCCAACAAAGGGAAAGTGTTGTCAATGTCTTGCATTTTCGTGAGACAGGAACAAGCAATAGACATTGCCGCAAACCAATAAATATCAATCAATGCTTCTACACGAGGTCGCTGTGTGCGGCGAAATTCGGGACTTGTACGCGGCCACTTTTGCAGCCCATAACTGATGTAAGTCAGACTACAAAAGAAGTGGACAAAAGGGTACGTCCGAGGCAATTTGAGTACCACCCGTCTGATGCTGGTTTAATGGCTGTTGGAACTCTTGACGGGGAAGTGGTTGTTCTCAACCACGAAACAGGAAATATTGTCTCTTGCATTTCGCCGTATCAGAATATGAACGGTATTCTTGGCCTTTGTTGGCTTAAACAACAACCCTCAAAGGTATGTAGTAATCTCCAAATAGTTTTCTGGTGGATCATTACCATAGTTAAGAAATCAAGCAGCAATAATTACAGTAGTAATTTCCACCTTACAGTTGCCCCCTGCTGTTGATTATTACACAGTTAGATGTTATAATTCAAATTTTAGTGAACGTTTTCAAACTGTAATGGAGTTTTGTCTAATAGATATCTACTGCATTTGCCTATGTAGCTGCTGGTGGGCTCTGATAACGGTTCGTTGAGATTGTATGACATCAATTGTGACCGATCAAAAGTTGACGATGACTACTGCAAGCCGATGACTATCTTTGATGACTTTGAGCAGCTGACCTCAGTTCACATAAATTCAACAGATGATAGATGTCTAACAAGCGGTTACTCCAAGAAAGTTGCCGTGTATGATATCTCCAGTGGCCAACGCTTGCAATTGTTCACGGGCATGCATCACGAACCAATAAATGTAGCTAAGTTTGCGAACCATTCCCCCAACCTGTTTGTGACTTCATCATTCGACCATCGTGTAAAGATGTGGGATTTGAGACAGAAACCTGCGCAGCCTTGCTATTCGGCTTCAAGCACGAGAGGAAATGTGATGGTCTTATTTTCCCCCGATGATCTCTATTTATTAGTTTCAGCTGTTGATAATGAGGTACCACAACTGAATAGCATTAATCATTTTCATGTTTGAATAGAAGGAATATATATAGATATATATTTTTTGCATTCTTTAATGGTTTAAGCTTGCAGGTGAAGCAACTTTTAGCTGTGGATGGGAGGCTTCACACAGATTTTGGGATAGTTTCTACCGGAAGTGCTCAAAACTACACCCGTTCGTATTATATGAATGGAAGAGATTACATTATTAGTGGAAGTTGTGAAGAATCAATAATCCGCATTTGTTGTGCCCAAACCGGAAGGCGACTAAGAGACATTTCTCTGGAGGTAGATCAAGAAACGAGAAACATTTATTTAGACTACTGTCTGCATTCAGTCTACAGTTAAACCGAACTTTGGTCATCTTATATTTTGCAGGACACAGGTTGGGGCAACTCAATTTTTGTGCAGTCATTGAGAAGTGATCCTTTCAGAGTAAGTGCTTCTCAGTGCTTACATGACTTATCACTTGTCAAGAATCATTCCCAAGTGCTTTAGAAACTAACATGAATTGCTATATGCACCAATCTTTCTCGAATCAGCATTTCCACATGTCAATCCTGGCAACCTATGGTAGACCGATACCCAAGTATGCAATTATTAAAGTAAGTTTCCAATACTTGAGCTTGTTTATCTGTCAACATTCAATCATTTTAAGTAATCGATATACATGCTTGATGATGCAGGTTAACTTACTTTCATCAAGCCACTCTGCTGAAGAATGCGGAGGAGCTATCAAGATTTGCCCTTCCCATGGCAAAGGTGGCTGATTTAATGTACACTTCTAACTCTAAATTATGCCTTTTAATTCATTTTAGTTTTTGCTAATTCTTCAAAACTGTATAAAGTAGTTTTAAGTTTTGCCTGCAATATTATGTCTATTATTTGTGTTTTTTTGGTATATATATTTCATATATTATAGTTTTCGCTACAATGGCTGTATCCGTGAATGCGCTGTTTGGTGCAGTAGTTGCGTTATAGTAATTTGTATATATATCATTCTGAATTGCATTTGATCTGAAGTTTTTCATTTTTCATTTTTCACTCTCCAAGACTGAACTATTCATCTTCAAATACTGATACATTTGATGGAAGAAGGAACTGCAACGAGTTAGATGACAAAACTTCGAGAAAGAATATGGCAAAAGCATTTGGATCATGTATAAAAGGATGTTATAAATACATAATTTCCACAGAGAAACCCCCTACATTAAGAAACCTATTGATAAAATACATACATCTGTTCAGACCTCGCGCATGAACAGAGAGATACCAGTATTTTCTCTCGAGCTAACTCAACAGCTCTTTCTTTCATTCTTGCACGAGGTTTTAAAATACAGCACAAAAAATGATAAGTCGCCTTGTCCCTCAAAATCACGGATGAAATAACTTGTTGCTCTTGCCCTGCAAAACCCTTATTTCCCAGATGAACGCAGTTCCATATACATCACCCTTAACATTGATTTTTGAATGACCATCATTATTGCACGTTTGATATGAATGTCCAGTGGACGATTCATCAAAATCCCAAAGTTGCCTTGGCTTTCCCACACAAACTGGAGATGTTAATTCCCCTTGCAACAAGATATGCGATAAAGCAAATGTATGCAGCTGTAAATATTAAAACTACAGAGGTAAATAACACCCCGCTCCCTTCAGAAGAGAAAAAATCCACCATAAGATATCCGTTGATCACAATCACCAGGACTGCTACAAGCCATGATATCGTCTGCAAAGCAGAAACAGAGTGAAATATTTAGTTTTTTTTTCCTTTCCCGAGTACGTAGAAATGCATTGGTTTAATATCTCAAGAAAAGAGTGCGTATAATTCGCAGATTGCTTGTTCAAGTAATGAACATAGGAGGCAAGATAATCACACTTTATATCTGTATATATATTCCTCCGGAGAGTTCAAATGCAAAAATGTTGCAATAACTACAGATTATAAAGGGAAAAATGGATTCACTCCGGCAAGATTCACAGGATAAACCAACAAGAAGAAGCGGCAACAGAACTGCCACTATCAGATGCATATTAGCAAGTTAATTTCATATAGAAGTTGAACGTTTATATCTAGCTCATTCAACTCATCCCCAGAAACTTAAATGGTGTCAAGTTCTCATTTTTTCAAACATTTTCAATAGAAACCTAAACTTTTGAAGACATTCTTTATCATTGATGCAATTGAATCATGTAGAAATTATTTCAGAAGGGGCAAATCCTTTAATCATCGGGCGAAATGATATAAAGATTTTCATGAATGCATATAAAACTATATTTTGGGCAGAGGTAAATTGGCAATCGACTGACAAAGATGTACAAACTTTTTCCTGGATGCACACCTCAAAAACAAACACCAGAAGACATACTTATAGTATCACTTTTAACAGTAGATGAGCAGCTAAAAACCATGCAGAAAAAGGGAGCAGCAGGAAAACATGAATCTGCACAACTCTGAAATGAACTACACACAAATCTTATCTGTTCTCAAGAAGAAAATACCTTAAGAACAGCGCCAATTTTGAAGAATCCCATGACTTCTTCCTTAGAAACCAAGCAAAGTAGAGGAATCAGAGCAAAAGGAATCTGAATCGACTGTAGAACATTAAGCCATTCATTTAAAACATCCAATGAATCCTCAGATGTATCAAAAACAAGAGCAACAATCAGAGTTGGGATGATAGCAAAGGTTCTTGTTATCAATGCCCTGAGCCACTTCTTCAAACGCAAGTTAAGAAACCCCCCCATAATAAACTGACCAGCATATGTTCCGGTTATCGTGCTGCTCTGTCCAGCAGCCAATAAACCAATAGCCCATATGTATAGAATTGGGAACAATCCTCCACCATACTTCTCCTGAAGATAATGTCCAGCATTTATAAGGCCGATACTATTGGCTACTTCAGTACCATAAAACGCCTTTGCAAAAACTGCTAGTAACAAACAAATTGATCATAAAAGAGATAGCCAGGGCAGCTCCCGACTCGATGGAGTAGTAAGTAAGAGCTTCTCTAACTCGGCCTATCTTGCGATTGTCAATGTCTCTCGACTGTACTAGGGCAGAGTGTAAAAATACATTGTGTGGCATTATAATGCACCCCACTACTCCTACTGCTTGCTGAACTGTATTGGAGCTGATTTTTGGAACCAAAATACCTACAATCACATTAATCTCTGTCAGAATCGAACAAATAACAGTTTATTACAAAGAAGTAAGTAAGTTAGGTTTCTATTTGAGCAAGGATATTTACCGAGTAAAAGTTCACGGCCGTCGGGCTTTGTTTCACCAAACATCCATGCAAACGAGACTGCCATAGTTGCTATAAGGACAGCAAAAAGGGCTTCTAATTTCCTCACACCGTAATTCTCCAGAAATAAAAAGATGAAGCTGTATCAAGAAAGTGGTAAGGCAACAAATCAAATGTTGAATATAAATAGGGAACTAGTCTCTTACTGGTTCCTTGACAGATTTTTTTTTTTTGTAATACAACCGATAGTTTTAACAACTCTATAATAGGAAAAGGCAAAAGGAACGGTGCAGATTTTCAATTGTTTTCAATCATAATAGTTAAAAACATACCCAAAATTTAAAATTCAGTAATACTACTCACAATTTTTCTACTTATATCTACCTGTATGTTAAAGAATAATAAACAATCATAGTTACGTGAACCCAGAATTTACAGGTTGACAACAAGATTGAAAAGTAAACTGGACACTTCAGACTAACAAGTACTTATCCACCAATACAGTAAACGCACTTACCTCGTCAAACACCAATACCCCATTAAACTACATACTTAATCAGTCCTATTTAAACAAGAAACTGAAAGTGACAAAACAATAAAATAAACTCTTTATGGAATTTGTTATAGTTCGAAGTTTTTACCAGTCGAGCGCGGTGATGACCACTCCAGCCCAAAGAGGCAACACACCGTTGCTCAAAATCTTGATGGCAATAGCACTGCCAATCACCTCCTGAATATCAGCCCCAATCAAGGCAAGCTCCGCCATGACCCAGAGCAACAGCCGGGCCCAATTAGGATACTCTTCCCGGCACAACTCCGCTAGGTGGCGTCCCGTCGCGACCCCCAGCCGGGCCGAGAGAAGCTGCACCAAAAGGCCGATGGCCGTGGCCCACAAGAGCAGCCAGAGCAGAGAATAGCCGGCGATAGCCCCCGACTGGAGATCCCCCTCGAGGTTGCCCGGATCCAAGAACGCTATGCTCATGAGAAACCCGGGACCAGTGAACAACCAGAGCTTCCGCCACGAGAAGGGCGGCGCCCTGGTGGAATACTCGTCTGCGTCGGGCCCCTCGTCGACTCCGATTATGTGGACTTTCTCAGTGGAATCGTACGCTCTCTCTTCTTCCTCTTCATTTTGCGAATCCAGTAACTGCTGCTGATGCTCTTCCTCGTATGGAGGCATTAGGTTTATTCAATTTTCTTGATTGAACAAAGAAGCAGCGAAGATCAAGAAGAAGGAGAGAATGAGAGAGTGTGGGAATCGATATTGGGAAAGTTGGATGGGAGAAGAATATGATATTGTGGCTGCTTTTATCGTTGAGGAGTTCTGCGAAAACTACCCCGTCGTCGTTTTCTTTTTCCTTTTCTTTTTCTTTTTTTTTTTATTTTTTTGGTTTAATTTATCTTTATATATTTGCTACTGTGTTTTAAATTTTTTGGATTTGTTTTTTTTTTTTTTATGGCCACGTAGACATAAGAGGATGATCTAACCCGCAGTTTGGTAGGGGCACGACTGCGAAGAGGGTGCGGAGGAATGTTTTGTTAAAGACACTATCATACTTTGGGCATGTTGTTTGCCATATATATATATATATATATATATATTGGGCATGTTGCACTTTAAGGAAACGTGTACCTAACCGCGTAAATATTTTAAGGCAAAAATATAGAAATATTTTTTTGAGTTTCAAGATGTATAAATTATATTTAGGCAATTTTATTTTTATATTGTGCTTGAAGGATCAAACTTAGAAATTTATATTTATATTTATACTATTATATATTTGAAACGGGTTTATTTGACCCTAATTGTGTAATTTTGACCGAAGTAGTAAATTACTAGAATTTTAAATTTTTTATTATTAAAAAACTCTCATTCGTTAAAACATTATTTCCTTAATTAATTCTCTCAATGAAACTTTATCTCCCCATCATATTTGTTGTTTTTGGCTAGAGGAGCATAAATGTTTTTTTTTTTTTGTATTATGAGAGAGTTAACTATAACAGTCATTTCCCTAATTGATTCTCTTAATGAAACTTTATCTCTCCACAATAAATGTTGAATCCTAATTCATTTATGGCTAGATATCATAAGTTAATTGATAATTTTTTAATAAAATAAAAATTAGTCATCAATTAAATCGTGCTAATTATATTAGGAAATGTATAGTTTTATTTTATTTTTTTGTGTATTATGAGAGTTGACTAGAAGAGCCCTCAAAATATGCCAATATACTATCTACTCAAATACCATTTACATAAAATTTGTAATTTCCTAATCTACACTATAGTATATAGCAAGGGGGTGTTAATTTGAACCAAATTCACTCAATTTTGACTAAATATTAAATTTTTAGATTTTTGAATTTTTTTTTGGTTAGCTGAATTTTTTTCTAATTGATTAATTAATATTGTCCTAATATATGCAAAATTTTAACTTTTAGAATTGATTATTCCCTTTGTCCCACAATATTAGTCGCTTTAGAGATTTTTTTTTTGTCCCATAATATTTGTGACTTTGAAGATTCAAGAGAGCATTAATCCCCCCCCCCACCCCCCACCCCCCAAATTTACCCTCGTTTATTATTTTTAATGAAATTTTATGAGGCATGATGAGGGTAATTTTATCAAATTATTTTAAATTTAGTTAAAAAAAGGCTATTTATTAGAATAATTAGTTTATTAATATTACGGAAAGAGGGAGTACTAATTTATCTCTAGTTCTCTACATACCAGAAGTGTCTACAATTTTCGATAAGTGGTGATTTCCTAAATAAGCTTAAAAGTAAATGTAATTTTAATTACTATCATAAATGATAAATTTAAATCCTAAAACCATGCTAAAATAGATCTAATTAGTAGTTATAAATGGCAAATGAAAAAGTTTTCCACCTTGAAATTATAATACAATTTAAGTTAATGGGAGAAAATTGCACTCTCTTCTAAAGAGCTTTTAATTCATGCAAGCTTTTTGAGTTATTTAACACGCCATGACTATTGAATTATTCATGTTTGAATTTATAGACAATAGTCTATTGATTATGTCTCTCCTGGATTAATTTGTTTTCAAGCTCTTTATGAGGATTTGGACAGCGATTTCATTTACTTTTTGTGTTTTTTAATTTTTCAATTTTGATTATATATATTTTACTGTTTTATGTATCATACTATCCCTTTTAGGATTAATTTTTTGAGCTCAATAAATTATTTGAATCTCAATTCTTTATAATATTTCATTTTTTGGCTACTGTATTGGTAGTATTTATGATTTTATGTTCTAATTCTACATTTTCTATATTATTTGAACATTTTCTTTGCATGGATTATATGAATCCATTAATATTGTTTAAATAAAACTTTTCCTTCCTACAACGATCAACTATAATCACAATGATTAACTTGCATTGGCCATTGATGTAATTAACAATTGTGATAAATCACTTTCTATATATATATATATATATATATATAAAAGGGGGAAAAAATTGCATGATTATTTTACATCAAACTCAAGTTAATTAATATTTAAACGTTTACCGGAAAATTCCCACATCCGACCCACACAGAGGAACGATAAACAGTGAAAACGTCATTTAATGTAAAAATCGAATTTAACGTGGCGTTGAGGTGACAGCGGGGCAGGCAATGGTGACGGGGCGGTGATAGAATTAGTGGCAAGGCTCGAGCAAAACTCGCCATATGTGTGTGGGTACAGCGAGCAAGCGTGTGTCACTGTCGTCGATTGCCCGTGTTTGCACAGGCTCATTTCACGACAAAAGTATTTTCTATTTACAACGTAGACGAATCCCAATTCTTACAAAATCCTTACCATATAGAGCCAAGATTTTTGTACAAATTATTTTATACAATTCCCAGTCTCAGAGAATCAAATTTTCAAATCTTGGAATTTCTGGCCGCGTGATAATTGGACATTTATTAATATATTTTTCTAGGTAATGTCGACACGATGATGCATATAGAAACAAAAAGCCAAGAGGCAAAGGCCAATTGTTAATTTACTCCTTGCAGTGTTGTTTGTTTATTTTTCTTTGCAAGGACATTGTGATGATACAAATCACATGTGGAAAATTCCTATATATGGATCTTACCCATGCATTTTGCGATTCAAATTTAGCCACGTATTATATGTATTTTATAAAAATTTAATACATAATATATGACTGAATCTGGACCGTAAGATACAAACTCCCAGTTGATGGAAAAATTCCCCGATCACATGATGTTTGATTTAACATTTATTTGTCGAATACTTTTCAATTTAATTATTTGGAGATTTTTTGTGCGTTAGATTTATAAGTATTTAAACTAAAAGGCCTAATAAAATAAAAATTATAGGCGCAGCTTTTTTGTTTTTTAAAGCATAACGTACAACTTTTTAAAGGTGTATCCAATTGACCCATCGCTTGGAAAAAGAAAATTATATATTTGCACGTGATATTTTCTTTTAACTAAATCTTATTCTATGCTTATATTTATATAATCTTTTCCACTCAAATTAACTTATTTGTTAGTGCATGCCATGTAAGTTTAATTTAATAGAAATATTTCATTTTCATTTCTATGATCGAACTTGTTTGGTAATATTACATCGTGAAAGAAAAAAAATACTAATTTTATTTTTTGACAACGCTAAACCAAATATATTTCTTTGAAAAAAAAAAAGTTCTTTACAAGACATTTTTTAAAATAAGTAGTGAAAATAGAGAGCAATGGTCAATGCGTAAAATATTGTTATCTAGACTTATGCCACCACGTTTAGCGCTCTATACTGAAAATGGATATAACTCAATCAATTTTGTTATTTCATTAGTTTTTGTAAAGTAATTTTACTTTATACCACCACAACTACAAATGAGAATCACTATCTATGCCCCTACTTTTTTTTTTATTGAAATTGATTTCAAATATAACTTCTACATCTTTTACTTGTTAAAATCATGTGAATCACACATCAAAATCCAATAGAAAATAATAAAATTAACTACGACCCACAATTACGTCATACCTTGATAAATGATGGATTTTGTGAAACTGATAGATACATTAGCAATATTTATAATTTTTAAAACCACGGAGGCCAATTTGTAATTACGTTTATACATCTGGGAGTGTAGACGCAATTTGCCCTATTATAAATGGATCTTCATTAAAAGAAGACTCATTTGCAATCACGATAGATTTATTTTCAAAAAAAAAAAAAAAGAAAGGAAATTATTGAAATTGAAAAATGGGATGCCATATTCTAAGACTATATGTAGTCTTAGGTTTCGATGGAATGTGGATTTTTATTCTACTTTAGTAATAGCTTTTTTATTATATTTTGATAGTAGTTTTTTATTTCGTTCCAATATTATAATTTGATCACTCGTATCTCAAATTATTATGACGTAATAATTTGAATTGTAATATAGGAGTTATTTTGTAAACTAGTGTAGAACCCGTGATGCGCTCGATTTTAGTTTAAAAGTATAATAGTATCAAGAACATATTAATATACATTAAATTTGTATACTAAAACTTTATAAAAGATAAGATAAAAAAAAAAGAAGCAAATAGATCACAAATATTAAAAGAAATTATAGTTTGACCAGTAGAATAGATGCAAAAGTGACTATGTATTCATATTATCATGAGAACCTCTTAATATTTTAAATATATTTTCAAATTTCAGATTAATTTTTGAGCGTAGACTATATATTCCAACTTTATTAATAAAGGTATAATAAAGAAAAACTTCTCTAAAACTTAATTATGAAACTTCTAATTAATATCTCTTAATAGGCACAACATTCAAAATAAAAGAATGAGGGATTAATATATTTAATCTACTTAGTTTGTATATTACTAATATTTAAATCAATGTATTATTCCCATTATTACTAGTAGAGTGACTCATTAAATAGAAAAATAAATAAATAAATAAATTTTAGAACAAATAAATAAAAATAAAAATAGGAGGAAAAAAAACAACATTAAGATGCAAAATAAAAAATTAGTATTCTGTCAATATTCAAACTTAAGAACCAAAAAAAATAAAAAATTCAAACTTAGATTTCCTTAAGGAAAACATTTTGAAACATGATGAAAAACAAAATATGAGAAATCCAATTAACTAATACAATTATTTGATAAAAAAAACTATCAATATCTACAATTAAGAATAATCCATCAAATTTAAGAATTTTATAAATATTGTAAGTAAAATGTAAAAAATTTATATCTAATGAATCACAAATTAAAATAGTAAAATCCAAAAGGAATTAATAAATTCTTATAAAAAAATTAGATAAATCAGATATGTCGATAATCTAATACCTAATAAAATTTAAATACAAAGACACGACAATGCATGAAGAGAAGTTAGGTAATAAAATTTTCACGTTAAACGATATAGAAACAAATGATAGATATAAAAAGACGAAAAAAAATATTTTAAATAATATTGTGTACACATTTTAATCCTATACCATACATCATGCTGCCTCGAGACGACTGCACCTTACATCATAGCAACACAACCAAATAGAGGCAACAAACAAACCCTTGTATAGGTTGGGCGCTAGCGCTTTATATTAGACTAATAATATAGTTTATTAATGTTGGGCTTTTCCCTTATTAGTCAAGTTGCTCGGGGCCGAAAAATTGGAATACAATCTAGAGGATCTGGTCGAATGGTAGAAGAATCTATGGGTTCGTTAGGAATCGATAGTCGTTGTCTGGACATATGAGTCACAGCCGGCCGGGAAAAGGAGATTACATCTTTTAAAATTATGTTATGACATATCGTATTTAAAATATTTTTCATGTTTGAGTTACATAAGTTTTAGTTGAAAGTTTTTCTTAACTTTAAGGAGAAATTTGCTATAAATGACATTATGTTCACAGTGGCTTTTCTCATATTTCTTAAATTGAAACTAATTATATGGTATTACATAACATTTTAATTAAAAATTTTGTTATCTATATATGCTATTATGTAATTATTTGAATGTTTTTTTTGAATGAGTAATTATTTGAAGTTATTACATATTCTATTTTTATATTCTTGTGTTTGTGTGTGTGTGTGTGTGTGTGTGTGAGAGAGAGAGAGAGAGAGAGAGAGAGAGTTTATAAAGGATTAAAAAAATCATTAAATATGAATATTTGATGGATTTGAATGATGAAAAGGGAGAATAAAGAAACTAAAAATTAATGTAAATCAATTAAATAATTTATTCTAAATAATTAAAATTGATTCAAAATTTTAAGAATTGAGAATTTAGTCAAAATTACGCATTATGGTAAAAAAAACTTTTTTCAAATATATAATAATATAAATATAGATAGATACAGACATAGATGGTGAATTTGAATGATTAATAAAGAAAATAAAAAAAAATTGCCAATTGATGCAAATCAATCAAATAATTTATTTGATATAATTAAAATTAATTCAAAATTTTAATAATCAAGAATTTGATCAAAATTATATATTTTAATTAAAATATTTTCTTCAAATATATATAATAGTATAGATATAAATGTAATGGAATGCAATGGTGTCGGGAAGAAATTAGTAAACGGGATGTTATTGCGAAAAAGGTTCACACGTTGTATTATCCTATAGGACTGTTTCTGTCTCTTGATTTTGATTGGAGTTCCCTTTGATTCGAATTTGGTTTCCTTTCATTTGCTAAAATGTGGGAGGAAACAGAACGACGAGGGACTAAATGGGTGGCCAATATTAATTGTTGTGGCAAGTGGGAGCGGTGCGAAAAGTACGGCACCACAACACAGGACAAAACAACAATTAAAAGCAAAAAGCAGGGCTACGTAGTAATAACTAAGAATGACCTTTCTTTGGTTTTGAGTCTTTTGACCATGCTACGGATCTGTCCTTTTCTGATAAGCCCCTACGCAATAGAATGGTAGATTTTGGGAAACTAGTACACAGCCAATCTTTGATCTTTCTTCCCAAACAAAAATTAAAATACGGCCGATCTTTTTTTTTTTTTGCCCCTCCTTTTTGGGTAAGAAAAATACGGCCAATCTTATTTAGCACAAAAAATGAAGATTATTAGTCTTTATTCCGTTTGTAGAACAGCAGAAATTGATGAATGTAATATTTAACTTCCATCAATTAATATGTGGACGAAATTGCCCTCAATTCACATCAATTTATTTATTTTTAAATATATATTTTAGGTATTGAGCACCTTACATTCAATTTCAATTTGTTTGTTAACTAAAAATATCTTTCTTTATTTTAACGATTTAGCTTTAGAAAGTTGACTGTAACTCGAAATGCAATGAAATGCAACTCCAATTAGTAACGAAATGAAAGGTGGTGTTACTTAATGCATATAATTAATAATAATTTTTATATTTTAATTTTATTGGCACTATTATTATTATTATTATTATTATTATTATTTTGACATGACATCACCTTATATTGAAAACAAAACGAAGATATATTAACAGATTAAATACACATCTCAAAAATTTGTCACCTTGTACGGAAAACATAAAAAATAAACCTTATCAGATTCCTTCCACATTTAAAAAATTCAATATATTTTGAATTGGCCCTAGTTTCTTATACTTGATTATTCAAGTGCTCACAATAAGGTTTAAGTTCAACGTAGCAAATGTCGATAGGTCTTTTTCACACTTGTAACGTGTAAGCATGGTTAAGGGCTTAATTAAGTCAATGTCATAGATGCCAATGGTATTACTTGTAATAATAAATTATCTCATAGATGCCAAAATTTGATGCCGACTATTCTGGATAAGGATTGACTTATACTGAACTAATATTCAGAAAGTGAATAGATTTTGATCAACTTTCAGTTGAGTTAACCTAGTATTGATGATTATTACATAGTAAAGAACCCATCGGATGGCCCAAATTGACAGAAGGGAAAGGAGGCCTCACGCCAACATGAAAATTCTATTACACAATTTCGGCCCAACATAGAGAATACAAGAGTTGTGAGGATAATAGGTCTTTCATCTATACTATTATAAAAAAAAAGAGATATTTTTACCTCATAAATGACAGTTATTTATATAATTTTATAAAATTTACCATTTAATTTTATATGGAATCAATAGAGATATGTAAAATTATGGGTAAAATTGAAAATTCACATGAAATCAATTCAATTCGGATATCAAATTTTGATGTGTCAATTTTACTCTTCTAATTAATAACACATGTAATAAATAAACAAATAAAAAGGTAAATATTGTAATATTACATCCAATTTAAAAAATTCATATACTCAACCCACTAACCACTTTCTCTAATTACAATTACTTGATTTTTTTTTCTTTTTGTGTTTATTCTTTATCATATAATTATATTTCATATAGTTATTTTATTTTTAAATTATTATAGTTTAATAAATTATTTCAAATAATTCTTAAAAAATATTCTTATAAAAGAAATTTAATAATATATTTATATTTTCATCCTAAAAAAATTGAAGTACTAAATTATAATATATACTTTTTATATTTTGCACTCACGTAAAGTGTGCGGTGTTGCTAGTAACTTTTAAAAGCAAATAAAACAATCGTAAGAAATCAAATTAGTAGCATCGGAACAATAGATAATTGTCCCAAAATTCAATAAATCACGCCTGCAACCATCAATTTCTATAGCCTAGCGATTTCAGAAGACTTTTATTAAAGTTCAATACCTTTAGAACATATATGATTTGAAATTTCAGTTATAAGATGTTAAATTTTAATTGTATATGAAATTCATAAGATCTTTTGTAAATTTATTTGATTTGACATTCATGAAATTCTTATTTGTTATACCCCAACGTCACTCACAATGAGAATTTGTTATAAGTTATTTTTGAGGATTTAAAATTCAAACCGCATTTCAAATTGCATTTTGAGGTACAGGTCAAAATATAAATTATGACAAGTCAAACAATCTTATTTGTATAATTGAAGGCCATGAAATATTACAAATAAGCGAATCAAACATGCACTCAAAGTATCAACGGACGACAATGAAAAGTTAACGATTGAAGATTTCAAGTCTGTGTTATAGCAAATGGAACAATTATTTTCTGATGCGAAAATAAGTACGGTAAATAAATAATCATTTACGGGAAAATATAAAATACATATAGGCCCATCACACAGACACACCCCATGGGCCTGTTTGAGACACAAATTTGTCTTCAATCCAGCATGGCTGTTTTCTCACGTCGTTCACAAAATATGCAATTTCTTAACTTTGTCAATAATTCCTCTGCATATTGGACAGCTCCTGCTTTCATCACTGATAATCCTGCACCAAAACATGTCATGCCACCATTCAGTTTCAATCTCCATAATCAAATCAAATCATATCAATCAATTACGTGATAAAATGCACAATCTCATTTATCATCCAATTCATTATTCATAATATATAAAGGACCAACAAATCACACGACAAGAATAAATCATGACTGAGAAGGACTAAGAGCATGAGGAATTACCGGTGGGCGCAAGCGTGGCAGGCAACACAATGACCACAAGGGACAAAGAAGCAAGTCCTGTGATCATCGTAGCAGATCACACATATCTTCCCATCATACAAGTCCTCAGACGATGAACTGCTGCCCGATTCTAAATCATCGTCGTCTGTGCCGTAGCTGCGGGACTTAGCTTCTTCTTTTGGCGGCAACAGTCTACTGTTCTCAGTTGCCCCCGCCCCTGTCCTGGATTGATCTCCTTCGCTGTCCTCCCCATCGCAGTTCCACATCAGCTTCACGATGAGCGCGATAATCATCAAGAATATTGCTGAAAAATTGTATTCAAAATCAATTGTCACAGGGTTCAATGAATTGTGTGTGCATAATTAATTAAGCATTACATTAGGCCCCCTCATTAGAATAATTATTCATGGAGCACCCTAAGAAAGACCATTGACTTAAACTACTCTTTTTTTTTGTTTATTTTGGGTGTTTTTTTTTTTACAGTTGTTTATTTCGTTTCTGTGGGAATCCTGCCTAATCCCCAACCATCCTAATGGGAGCTTTTTATCAACAAAAACAGCTTGCTACTGTGTTGGTGTGCCTTTGTACACAAAAATTTCTATATGTAATGATTATTTAGTCATGCTGGATTTATTTAATTTATTTTTATATGTGACACAAAAAAAAAATTGTATTATTTTGGCTTGAACTACAAACTAGCACATTTAAGCGGGGGAAAAAAAAAACTAAAATCCCCTAAATCAAAGTTTTTACAAGAAACCATACTAATACTTCCGTTTTACAAAATTCACGGGCACAAATTTTCAGTCAAAAAAGGATCACGGCGTGAAATTCTTATCTCAAAGTGTTCCAAGTCAATTGTCTTTAGACCAAATTATGACGTTGTTGAATTAATCTTATCAACAGGTTTTGCACTAATCAGTAGAAAATTCTTACCTGCCCTGGGTTTGATCGCCCCAGAATTAATTACATAACAAATATTTTATACTTAACATATAATTGATATATGATTTAAGAAGAATGATCAATATAATTGATTGAGTGTGATCAAATTGAGTTTGGACAAAAAATTTCCCTAATCAGTATTAGCATAACATATATTCCTTCTAATTCATCAAAATTCGATAAAATATTAAAAATATTTCTAAAATTTAAGATGCAAAATTTTAAATTTTAAAAAATACATATAAAAGTTTAGCTCTATGAACTCTGACTCTGCCTCTGCTCATCATCATCATCATCAAAGATCAATTAACTGTAAATTAAGCATGGTATCAGATTTACATACCGGTAAGCGCTGCATACAAAGCTAAACGCATGGCAAAATCAAGCAAAATATGGCTTCTCCCCAAATTATGACCATCCTGCAAGAAGTAAATGATAACAGTGATCAGTTAAGCATGGATGCAGTAAAAAAACTGAAAAATTAACTTATCAAATCTCAATTTCTTTGGCAGTAAACAAAAAAAGAAAAGCCAGGGGTGATTTGCTTGTTTAATTTACTTTGTGAAATGCGACGGTGACAGCAAATTTATCGATTCCACCTGGACTCGCTATCCAACTCGTCATTATTTTGTGGTCCTGGTCTTTTACTCTCTCCTTCGATGAAATTTCGCTGGTTTTCCGATCTGCTGCTGCTAATTAATTCCTGACAAAAACAACATATAAGATATACATATTTATAATTCTCATATCTCGAACAATAATCATTTGAAAAAAGTTAAGAAAAAATAAAAATTAATTACACAACTCAGATCTCCCTTAAACAAAACCAGATTTGTTGATATATATTCTAATCTCCATTACCTGATACTCATGGCTTGCATTCAACTGTATACCAAAGTTTTGAAATTTCTCTCACAGAGAAATTGCAATTGTAGACGAGAAAAGCAAAGAATCTGCTGATTTTCGGTTGCATTGGCTGCATCTTGAGTGAGCAGAGCGGGCGAAATTAAGCTCAATTTTTCCAGTTGAAAATCTGCTGTTTATTTGTTGGAGATTGGAGAAGAATAGTTGACGGTTAATTTCATGGTGGGCTGAGTATTTTCGGCTCGAAAGTAGTGAAAGAAACAGAGATGGGGATAAATCATAATATAGTGGCCAGTTCCCGACAAAGTGTTATTATTCCGCAAATCAGTACACAGACAGGGAAATGAATGGAGGTAACGGGATAAAGATGCGTTAAGAAACTTCTTGTTGGGGGTGATGCTGGGTAGCAAGGTGGGCGGGTGGGGTCCAATAAAATAAGTTTAATTCCATGTGTTCTAGATTTATTTGCTGATAAGGTCTAAAGATTTAAATTGAAAATTTTAACCGTCACGATATATTCTTTTTAGCAAAAATTATTGGGACTAAATTTAAATTACTATTAGACTAAGCTCTATCCCTCATTGAATCGTATATTATAGGCTAACCACCAATTCATAATACCCCTAAATAATTAATAAGTTATATATTCTCAATAAAATTGGAATTCGGGTATTCAAAAAAGTCGTATTGAAATTTAATCATTAAACTTCAATATTCGTGGTTGTTCTAGATCTATTTTATTTGTTTTTGTTTAGGTAGATTGCAATTTTTGTTTTGTCTTTTATGTTTTTTTTTTTCTCAATAATGATGCCTTATTATTAGCTTTTAATTGCCAACCCTAACCAAAAGCATTGAAGATGATTAAAAATTTGATTTTCTTTGTTACAATCAGTGCTTTCAACGAGGTACGATATAGTATACTAAATAACAAAAGATCTGTTATGACCACTTTGCCCTTCTCCCGCTTGCCATCACAATTCTCGAACGGTTTTTTTTCTGTGTTTAGTTCGGATCTAACTCACAAAGATGAAGTCTGGGGCCAGGTGGTAACTTTAGAAGCATCTTATAGAGGAAATATTCTTTTATGGGTTGGGTTTGGTCCCACACACGGAAAATTTATGATTTATTTATATTATGTAATAAAATAAATATCAAATGACGGAGTGTTTATGTGACACTTCGATTAATTATCAAAAAAAAAAAGTGTATGTGACACTTCGAGAAAATTTCATTTTTTGTCCCGCTAGATAATTCTCCTATTGAATTTTGTCACACGTACATTTATTTATAATTAATTTTATACTATTGTTCTTATTTTTAATCAATTTTAGTTTCACTAATTGCAAATTTAATTAATTTTGGTTCCAAATTAAATAATTTTGGTTTCATCGTCTATTTTCTCAATAAAAATTGATTAACACTTAAATTTAAACATATCAATTTAATTTGTACATATTCATTTCTCAAGTAAAATAAAATATACAAGCAAAATAATTGAATATCATTTTTTTGAGACACAAGCTTATTAAAAAAATAAATTTATGATTAATTTTGGAATAACACAAAAAAAAACCGTTAACCTAATTGTTTTTCAATTTGACTTCCAAAATCGCACAGTACTTACTTTTCTTTACATAATCTCAACAATTTTCGCGAATCTAAATTTCAATCCAATATATTTCAAAATATATATATATATATTATAAATTCAATTAATATGTTTGGATATTACTTAATCGGAATGAATTAATTTGAACTAATAAAAGTTAAGATTAATATATAAAAAGTTAATATATGTATATACAAGAAATTAATATAAACAAATTATGTATTACGTAATATGTAAATCAGAAATTAATATATAGACATATACATATTTGGAAAAAAAAAGGAAAGAAAATGGGAAACCCGCTCACCCCCACACCCACCATTATTTCCAATCCTTCTCTCTCTCTCTCTCTCTAGCCATCTCCCTCTCTCTCTCTAGATCTCAATATATAAATAAATAAATATATATATATATATATATGCATATGCGTATGTGGCTATATATATATACACATATATCTATGTGTGTATATATATCTACACATGTCTCTGTGTACATATGGGTGTGAATGTGTGTGTGTGTGTGTGTGTGTGTGTGTATAAGAGTGTGTGCATATATAAGTGGGGTATTTGCCTATTTCTTTCTATAGGGTATTCTTTTAAGATTTTAAGTAAAATAGGGGTTAAAATGCAATTAACACATTTTTTTTTCCATTGGGACCTAATTTGAGAATTTTTGTTTAATATGGGACCAAATGTGAGAAGTGAAACTTTATGGACCTAATTTAAAAAAAAGGCAACTTTGTGGGACGGAATTAGCATTATTCCCAAAATAAACAATAGAACCAGAATTGATTAAATTTGAAAACAGTGAGACTAAAATTGATTGAAAGCAAAAACATTGGAACTAACATTAAAGAAATAATAAGTGATACTAAAATATTTAATTATAAGTAAAACATGTAGGATCAAATTTGACGTAAAATTTGTCTGACAGGGACAAAAATAAAATTTTCTCTTGAGACCTAACACCTAATTCTTTAGAACTTCTGTTTAGAGAGCCATAACAAAGTGTATTTGCATTTAAGAAATAAAATGGGACTTTTATAAGATATAAGAAAATGATTTTATCATTTTTGTGAAAGTGAACTTAAAGTTTAATAAGCTTATACAAAATATTCTTATTTATATGAATTTAAAATTAATAATTATCCCACCAACCAAACCCCACTCACATTGGTGTAAATGTGAACTTCTTTTACCGTTTAGCCATAGCTACTTGAGAGAATCTTGAACTACCAATGAAAGCATGTCAACTTTATCTGCATAAAAGGGCAGATCCACGCAAACGGCTGAGAAAGTGAACTTTTCAAAATACATTCACAAGATTCATGACTTGTAGAAATTTTTTTACCCGAATTAAATTCGACGGAACACAATAAATTACACCACAAATCTATTAAGAAATATATTGCATTTATATAGACTTGCTATGTGATTTGTAAATATTTTTAAATTATATATTAATAATATAAAAAAAATATATTATAATTCGTCATGTGATTAATATTTATTTGAGATAGAATCCCCCAACAATTGCAAACTTTTAGTGCAGTAGAGTACCCGGTATGTAGTAACGAGTAAACTTTGAATTCAAGAAACCTCAACCGTCCAATTATCTTATTACTACTTTAAGAAATGGGATCAAAAAGTTAAAGAAACATGGCACGCCTGGCAAAGAATTTATGTAAATTAGATCGAATAACTTGTTCTTTATTCGATTGCCGGCAAAGGAACCAAACATAATTTATGATTCACCGAATCGGTTCATGTGGCCAGGTTATGTGTATGGGAGACTGAATTATGCGATGCCACAAATGGTTTTTTTAATCAAACTACTAATTAAAAATGATGCTAGTGGGATTATTTTAAGGGGTGATGTTAAAATTGTCGATTAAAATATTATCAACCAGTAATAATTATTGTTTTATTATATATAATTGTTTTTATAAGTTAGAAAGCGACAACAATTGTCACTCTAATCGTCACAATGATAATTTGTATAATACATAAATTATAAAAAAAATTAGTATAATATATATAGAGAGAGAGAGAGAGATAACTCACTACAAAAAAATAAATAAATCATAATACAACAAATAATAATGAAAATATTGTCACTAATTTATATATTTAGTGACAACAAATTTATCTCATCACGAGATAATGTCAATTAGTGACAATATAGTGTTTAAAATTGTCATTTATAATAATTAGTGACACACATATGGTGATAATTTAGTGATAACCGAATCTTATCAGAAAATCATAGCGACAATTTCTTTCGTTACAAACTTGCCTTTATAGACGTGTAGCTAAGTATTGATAGGGACAATTCAAATATTAATTATTGTCACCATTGAGTAATACTATGACAAAATAAAAATTGTTGTAACTAAATAAATTCAATTAGTGACAAGATAGGAAGTATTGTAACTTAAGATAACTATTAGTGAAGTCTTTTATATTATCACTTTTATGCTTTGGGAAGTTCATAATTAAACGGACAAAAAACAACTAACATGATGGGTTGGTGCTTTATATATAATATCGATTAAAGTATGAATAAAGACTCACACATTTATTAATGGGGAATCGAACCCACTACAAGAAAAAGTAATATTATTAACAATAATTAAAAGTGACGATGTAAAAATTGTCACCAATGATTGTATAAAATGACAATTCATTCTATTTTGTCACTAATTAAATTTTTTTAGTGACAATAATTTTTATGTTGTCACAATATCACTCAATGGTGACAAGAAGTAATATTTTAGTTGTCATCATTAATAATTAGTGACACACCTATAGTGACAACTTGGTGACAATAAAAATTGTTATTATGATTTTGTGATAAGATTCTATTGCCATTAAGTTGTCACAATAGGTATGTCGCTAACTATCACTTTTGCACTACATACTATATTTTGTGACAACATCAATTTGTTGTCATCAAATGTATATAATTAAAGATAACTTTTTGATTATCACTTATTATATTGTTACAAATTTACTCATTTTCTTAGTAGTGACCCAAAACCTTACAATCTTTAAACTTTAGTTTCAGAAGTTGAATTAGGCTTCATTGACTTCTTATTGCTAGTTTTCGACAATGATAATATACAAAAATTTTGCTATCATTAAATTTATGAATCATTACATGAGAAAATAAAAATTCTTATTATTAAAAAAATAAGTAGAGAATATTTTCTTTTCAATTTTATGGGGGAGACAAATCTCATTTATTGTAGAGTAAATTTCATATAAAACTTTTTTGCTCATTAATAGTCGCATTAAGTGTTTGTATTTTAACTTTAACAACTTTTTTTTATATAATGTGATAATTTAATCTAAAATTTGCATTTCATTAGTTATGAATTAAGTAAATGAAACATATCCCACCATTTCCAATAAAAAAGAAATCATCATATTGACAAAAAAGTACTGATATTCATAACTTTCAATTATTGTTTAAATGTGAATACATATTTCAATCATCATACTAACACAAAGGTAATATCTTATGCAAAAAAAAAACGTTTATAATAAAAATGATATTCTTTAGAATGACATTCTTGTAATTCGACATATCCTTTCGCACCAATTACCTACGTAGTTACCGAACACTAGCAAACAACATTGAAATTTGACTAAGTATTTATTGAGCACGATGGGGGAATAAAAATTAACCAGGTGTCACAGTCGCAATGTTGATTGAGCGTCAATAATGATTTTGGAGGGGCCCAGGCTTGTGAGGCGTCCATGTGGTTGTTGCCACGACTCCAAAATGTGAACAATTAGGGAAAATTATAAGTACTTGTCATGAATATTAACTAATAGTTTTGACAAAATTGTAAGTACTCGCGAACGAGGATAGAATATACAACTTTCGAATACATTAATACTAAGAATAATCAATGAAAAGCACGTTTCATCCTATGATCTAATGATACGTTGAGGATACAGTGAAATTATAAACTATATAACTATATGTGACGTTGTTGTATAATTCCCTTTATCTGGGTTTAACGTACATTGTTTATTAATTCAACACCTAAATGGTTCATCAAAAACTTCTATCACAGTACTCTACAAATTAATCACGAGTATGGATGATGCAAAATCAGTAGTTGAATACTAAGGTCGAACTCTATAAGATATTTTATCTTGTACTTTGAAATAGTAGAATTTTATTTTTTGATGAAACAATACCACGTAATATGAGAGGAATTGGAATTTTTAAACTTGTCAAATCTCTAAACTCTTTTAATATGTGACAAAAATATGATGTCATCAAGTATAATATTGATGCGGGTCAAATTCGGGAGCTGGTCGAGATCGATCGGTCATTCTGGTCGAGTGTGTAGGTAAAGGTATTTGATCGAAAAGTTAACCTGTAACAAGGGAAAGGCAACGTGAGCTAGCCGAGATAGGTCTTGGCTAAGACCCTCCAATGCTTAATTCTTAATTCAGTTCATCGATTTTTGAGGAGATTTGAGTAGAGTGGGGATGATGAGAGTAATTAATGCGTGTTTCTAATCATAAATGTGAGGGTATTTATATTATGTCCAGGTAGACCACGCTCCTATGGGCTTGCTAGGCTAAGTAGGTCGTTGAGGACTGATGTGGACGACCCATAAGTCTAATGGTAGGATCAGTAAATACTAGTTAACACTCCATTAACAAGGTATGAAGTTTGGTGGCACCTCCATACCTGGTATGACAGAGCATTTAATACCAGTAGGGATCTGTTGGACCCCATATGGCCCTAGTCGATCATTTAATCGATCAGGGGGGCTGAGGAGCTGGTTCGAGGGGCCAAGGCCATGGGTCCGGTCGAGAGGGAAATCGTCCTGCCGGGCTTGCTGGGGAGATAGGTTTGCCAAACTGGTCGATATAAGATATCCAGTAGGAAAGGTCTCCAAGGAAATCGAGCGGGGGAACCAACGAGCATGTCGTGAGAAAAACGGTCGAGAGATTCGGTCAAAATTATGCCACGTCGTAAGATATAAGATATGTTGCTTTTAAATTTTACATGTAAGAAAAAATGTTCTCTTTTTTTATTTTCAGTAGTATAAGATTTTTTTTCTGTTTTAGGTAAAGTGTATTTTCTATTCTTTCTTTCTTCTTCTTCTTTTTTTTTTTTTTTTCGTTAGGGAGAGTTACGGTTTCAAAACGGTGGATGGTAGATCTGGACTTGCCCGGAACTTACCATATTTTTATACCATATATTTGTTCATTTATTATGAATAATATGCATATGAAAATATATTTATACATGACTTGTATACACACGTATCGAATATAAGTCTATAACACGGTTTACATATTTAAACAATTATACTTTCATCATATTTATGTAAAATAATATGTTTAATATGATGTAATTAATAAATAATCTACACTTTTACTATATAAAAAAATAAATTAATATCTTCAATATTATAATTTTTCAAAAAATTAACCAAGCATACCTAAACCCGCCAATATTTCTCGTTTTCCTTTTTCCTTTTTGTTTTTTTATATGAAATATATTATTTTTGTATAAAATTATAGAATGTATTTAATCGGTTTAATCAACTAGGTTCCGAATTTTAGGTGGGTCAGATTTACAAATTACTGGTGGGTCGAGTCTTGAGTATATACAAGTTCATTTCAAATTCAATAGTATTGCCATCTCTCGGTGTAGGACTTGAAAATAGAATTATTCTTTAGAAATATTTTCCAAAAGAATTTTCTTAATATATACATAGATTATAGACGCCTTCCTAACAAATTTTAATTCTTATCAGAGTCAAAATATGCTAGGAAAATGAATTAAATGGGTTGTTTTTATTGCCAGCCATAACAAATAGCATGTGATATTAGGTTCTACTCCAACATTTTTATTTTTGGGTTTTTAATACGTATACACACGACACATAATATTGGAGGAATCCCAAACCATTTTCATTTAAACAGAAATTTTCGCTAGTGAAGTTGGTAAAAACTTTTTTTTCTTAAAAAAACTTTGAGTTTGAGTCAAAATTTCCTCGATCTTATTATAGGTCCTCAAACTAAAGGCAATGTATATATTTATTAGAACAAAGTTGGTCCTTCATACTCAATTCCCACCCTAATTAACTTAATTTAATTAATGATTGATAGCCCGTTTGAATAGATTAAAACATATATATTTGTCGAGCCATCTTTTTCATAGTAGATTTTGTTTTTTTTTGAATCAAATAGTTTTGTGCTTTGATACAATGCTTTTCTTTGAAACTATTGTAGATATTTTGCCAAAAAGATAAATTTTGATTTTTTTTTCTTTTGGTTCTGATTTTTTTTTTGAGAAATTTAGCCAAATAAATTTTTTTCATAGAGATGCTTTATTACCAAAAAAAAAAAAGCATTTCTTTTGTATAGAAATGCCACTCAAACGTCAAATTATATAGTTGACTATGTAAATCGATCGTAAATGGAGCATATATACATTACCACAAAATACACAAGAAAATTTTCATAATTGCTACTCGATCTGTTATTTATTTGGCCCTTTCGCCTTCTCATTGCCTTTTGCCATCATGACCAATAGAAAAAGATTGCTTTGGTCCCCCACTTGTACTACGGTAAAAACTTACAATATCAATTGTAACATCAACTACTGATAACTTAGTAATTTTCTTGTGAATTTTATGAAGATATTATTCAATGGGGATAAAGGAACAACGAATGATGATGGCATATTGACTAGGGCTATAAATAGATAATCGAAAATCTATTTACTGTTCGCATCTGTATTCGTTTATAGAGTATATTATTTGTATCCGTATAAAGCGGATATTATCCGTATCCTATTACAAGTATTCGAATAATAAATGGATACTGATAAGAATACGGTAAATAACATTATCTGTATTCAATAAATAACATTAGAAAAAAAATTAGCATTATTATTAGTCGTAGAAATTGTGTATGTATGTGTGTATACATTCTGATGTCTTTTTATAAGTATATTGATAAAAAAAAAAATTTAATTGACTCATATTTTTATAATTTACAATGAAATAAAAATATAAGTAAATATATTAACTTTACATGTATAATTAGCATATACTATACTTATATATACACAAAAATTTCAATTAGATAAGTTATATAAATTTTATTTGATTTTTTTTTATTTTTACAAATAGATTCAGATAAGTGGATTCAGATATTCAATATGATATTTGGATAATTATAAGCAGAAATGGATATTCGGATATCCATAATTTTGTCGTATTTTCAAAAATATTAAACGAATTATCCATATTCACAAAATATCCTTTGGATTCGAATTCGGATATAATGTTTTGAATATCCGTCGGATTCGGATATGGATAAAAATATCGAAAAGCTTAATCGAATACGGATTCCAATACTACATATTCGCTCTATTTAATATCCGTTTACACCCCTAATTTTGACATAGTAGACATTACATAATATCGTTGTATACAGGAGCACCTCACAAAATAGTGGTGATCTCATTCAATACACATGAATTTTCTCTCCAAACGATTTGGATATCTCTCCAAAATTCTAGAGGATTTGCTCGGAAATTATTGTATACATTAGCCATGGAGCTCATATGTATATCGAAAATTAAAATTATGCCATACTTTCAATTCGTTTAAAAAAGTCAAGATATAAAAATATGGCACAACTAAAACCATTCGATTCATATATAATTGCAACACTCGATTCGTATAAAAATTTTAAATTTGCTTCACAAAATCTGCAACATCCTTACTTTGTTAATAGGTGTCCGGCATATTGGGCAAATCTTGATGTCCTCACTGACGATCCTGCATAATCACGCATAAAATTGTTACACCCATTAATTCTTTTTCTTTTTATTTTTAATTCCCCCCCCCCTCCCCCCCCCCCCTCCCACCGCCCCCCCACCACCACCACCTTCGTTTTTGGGCACTATAAGTAGTGAACCAATAAATTCAAATTTACTAATCATACGTATAGTGACCAGATTGGACAGCCATTAAGTAAAGTGGATCCCAATCACTGATATTTCAGAAAAAATTTCAATTTAGGGGGAGACTGTATATGATTAATGCTCCACATACTATATAAGAAAAATTCTAGCCCAAATTCAACTCAATCGAATCAGTATTAATCATATAACGAATATTTTATACTTGCCTTATGAATAATCAATAATTTAGAAAAAATAACCAATCACTTGACAAGTATAATATACTTACCATATAATTTATTGGGTTTGATCAAACCAAATTTGAATTAGAATTTTCCTACTACAGAGCTCCATTACTAAATTCAAACAAACTCCATGTTTCCGGTGAAATTGTGCTGTTTTCTCTTAATTATGTACAATCACTTAAAATTCTCCTTTGAATTTAAAAATTGTAAATACTACCCATCGTTAAAATTCAATCAAATCTGAAAAAATTTATCAAAAAAATTTGAATGAAACATATTCATAATTTAACGGTGTATGATGATCAATATAGAGAGTAAAATTGTAAGGTGAATATGAATCATAAAAATAATACGAGTAATTATTATTTTTTTAAAAAAAAGAAAATAGTTAATAGTTTGATGTGTACGTTGAGAGAGATTTAACTTAATTACCTCTTGGCACAAGTATCACACGTAACGCAATGTCCACAAGGCGCAAACAAACAATTACGTTGATGGTCATAACATATAACACATATCCTCCCATCGTACAAATCCTCCGACGACGAGGAGCAACTCTCTTTACCCCATTCTAAATCGTCGTCGCTGGAGCCGTACCAACTGAATGTTACTTCCTCTTTCGAAAACAACAATCCAGTGCTTTCAGTTGGCCTGCCTTCATCTGCGAGGCCTCTCTCGTCTTCGTCGCGATTGAACAGTAGTTTCAAAACCAGTGCTATAATCATCAAAAATATTGCTGTGAAGTTTGACCCAAAAAATAAAAAAGAAATAATTAGTCATGTCAAATCTTGATCAACTGTACATATATTATGAATAGCACACGACATGTTTGCTTAATTGTACATAACAAACTAGAAAGAGTTATTTATTTATTTATTTTTCTTGGCTTTATCACAGGCATGGTTCGCCGTTGCGCCGAGAAATTGGCCGAAACGGCCACCATCACAATGGAGGTGAACGGCCGAGGGTTTGGGGCTGTGCCGGAGCGGTGATTTCTCAGCCAAATCGGCGCTCCGTTACGATTTTTCGGACCGTAGCGCCGATAGAGAACGGATCCGGCGAGAAATCAACATGAGCGGCAGCAACGTAGAGCAAGGAGAAGGAATCAATGGTGGCGGCCGGTTGAACTAGCAGCGGTGGTTAGGGAAAATGGATGCAAAATTAGATTAACTGGGCTTGCAAAATTAGATTAATGGGGGCCTTTTTTTCCTTTTTTTTTTCTTTTCATAATTTTGAAATAATTTTTTTATTGTTTTAATTTATCTGTTAATTGAGGATTAGTTTAAATAAACAGTGAAATTTTAAGTATATGTTTCATTTCAAAATTTTTGGTTATCAATTTTTAAATTATTAAATGAAATATATTACCTAATTATTCATTTGCATTTTTTATTTTAAATGTTGAAATATAAAAATAAATTTCAAATATATAAATTTTCTAGATATTTTAAATATTTATACTTATCATCATTAATTTAAAATTTTCAGTAATATAAATATTTATTTAAATTTCATATAAAATTGTATTTTATATTTCACTTGATTAATAACATATAATTTAAAATTAATAAGTAATGTTGTTAATAAGTTTTTAGTTTAATTTTAAAAGGGTTAATTAATGTTTCATGATTCAAAATTATACTAAATATTGCGTAATTCTAATATTTTCATAATTTTTTTAAAATATTTCAATTATTTAAATATGAAATCCACAAAATGGCCGCGATCGTTCCGTGATGTTGCAATAAAAATGAAACAATCATCTCCGTTCCGTTTTCCACGGTCGTTCCGGCGAACCATGATCACAGGTGTCTAATTTGAACCAATATTTAAAAAGTCAGCGATAATATTTGTATGTTCCTCCATTATTTGCTATAGAATAGCACATTTCAAAAGATACCAAAGCTATTATAGGGATGCAAATTAGCTGAATCGAACTTTGATTTTTTTTTTTTTTTTTTTTTTTTTTACGTTCGAGCTCGACAAGCTAGGCAAAAATAGGCTCGAGCTCGGCTCGAGTCATGTTCGAGCTCAGCTCAGCTTGAATTTATAAAAAAAATTATACGCTAAAGGCCGAGCTCAAGCTTGAGTTCAAATATTTTCAATTATTTTATTATGTTCAAACTCTAAGCTTGAGCTCGAGTTCAAAAATCAATATATTATTTATAATTATATACAAATAAAAATAAATATTAAAAAAATTAAAGATTGAGCTCAGCTCGAATAATTTGAAATTCGAGCTTGCTCGATTCATTCGCATCCCTGAGCCATCCAAAAACCAAAAAAACAAAGTCATGATATTTATCCACCCAAATTTCTTTTACCCTTTTTAAAAACAATATATTTAATTTGATACGTGCTTACTAAATTGTCGTTGGACTTTGTTTATGAATTGTGACTGAACTTGGAGATTTTCGGTATAAATTGATGGATTTTTTACAAATATAACACAAAAAAGTGTTCATGTTAAAATTTTGACCCAAAAATAAAAAGTTTTAAAAAACTAACCTAAATCGACACTCCCAATGTTAACTTCAATTAAAACATTATTAATTTATTACACACTTAAAAAAAAAAAAGAAAATTGAAGTCGACAGTCAAGATGTCGACTTTAGTAGAAATTTTAGAAAAAAAAAAACATGTAGAAGTCGACATTTTGAATGTCGACTTCTAGTTAAATATTTTTTTATAAAATGCAAAACGGTTAAAATTTAATAATCATTTTTTCAAACTCTTTTATTTTTGGGTCAAAATTTTAACACAAATACTTTTTTGTGTTGTACTTGTAAAAAATCCTAAATTGATAGTAATAATACCAGTGCTCTGTCCCGAAAGCCAAAAGTCAAAAGTTTCTCTTTTGCTATTGATCCCAAAGTCAAGATTTCAAGTATAAATGAGCGTGTTTCTTCAATATAAAGATGAGCGTCTTGTCAAATTGAAAAAGATCACAAATGAATCGAGCGCTTCCAACCTAGAAATACTTTTCATAATTTTTCTTGGATTTACATTCCTAATCTTGAAAAATTCTCTAATAGATTGGGTCTATAAGCTCGATCAATGCATTCAATGATACAAACTTAACCACACTTTATATGTATTTTTTTTAAAAAATAAAATAAAATTATAAAGCACAGTTAAATTTGAAATATTGAATACATAAATAGAACTCACACCCGATCCATTAAACAGTTTTCTCTTTTTTAATTGGTCTAATGTTATACTAGATACTAGACATATAATCAAGGCCACCAATCACTCTGTCACGCCCTGTGTTGTTAAATATAAATGCAACTTAAATGATATTTTGCGAGTATTTTCCGAACTAGAGTGCTTTTTAGGCGTTCCTTGCAAGTAACAACCAACCATGTTGTCATTAATCAACGACTTTTCGAAATTGCCACTTGCAAGATCGCGTGGTGGAGCCAAATTCTCAAATTCAAGGGCATTTATCCACTCAACCTAATTAGTCATTTTTTTGCATATATTAAATCAAAACATGCATTAAAGAACAATTAAAGTGATAACGTATTACGTATATCAATAGAACTCCGTCACTGTCAGCATATACGGTTGTAAGTAAAATACAGAAATAGTTACCAATGACTGCAGAGATAAACAAAAAACGTGTCGGAATTTCAACTCCAAGTTGCGACGTTCCCCCGCCATCACTATATTCCTGCAAAATTATATATCCACACTTAATTACCAGCTAAGTTATAAACATAGGATTGATTCAGTGACAAGCGTCCAATTAATTTGATTCCAAGCAAAAGCACGAGTTACTTAGGTATAGCGTGATTAGCCAGACTACACAACAGAATTATATACGCTTTAATTTCACCTTTTTAAGTATGATCGTGACCGCATATTGATTCATCTCACGGCGACCTGATGTCCACCTGCTCGTTCCGCCTTAACAACCTTTTGCCGACTAATTTCCGATTATCAAAAAAAAAAAAGGGAAACATAAGAATGTTATAATTTATCAATTATAATGCTCATGTTTCGGGGAAATCAATCACTAATTAATACTTACTAAAACTGATCTTGTGTGTGTGTGTGTGTGTTTGGTGTGCATATTTTGAGCCAGAATGAGTTGAAAGAGAGAGATTATAATAAGGCAGTGCTTTACCTCGTGATCACGCCTTTCTGCAGTTAGCTTTGTTCCCCGCTTCAAATTTTCTGATCAAGAAACTCTCTCTCTCTCTCTCTCTCTCTCTCTAGATTTTGATGGTTTTTAGAAAGGATGCTGAGGATTTGGGAGTTTCAGGACTCGCAACAAACAGTGGGACATATGAAAACTGATGATGAGCGGCCTTTGTTTCTTCTTCCAATGCTATTTATACTTGACGTGAGCGCAAGAAATGAACAACCTTAGTTAGTAGAGTACATAGAAATATGTTAAAAGTTTATACACTTAGAGGGTGTTTGGCTAAGCTTATAAGCTCCTCAAAATATCTTATAAGATGTTTAAGAGCTTATAAGATGGTGCAAAGTGTTTGGCAAAAATTTTGGAGGTGGAGCTTATAAGTTCCTCAAATAAAATGTTTAAGAGCTTATAAGCTCTTTTTAAAAAAGTAAGGAGGTAGCAACTTATTTTTTAAGATCTACCAAGTTTCTTTATTTTCAACCAAATTAATTACAATATTGCCATTACTAACATCTTATAAGCTATATCCCTTCTTATTTATCCAAACACTTTAATAACTTATTTTTAAAATAAGATCCAACATATTATAAGCTCCTAAAACATCTTATAATATGTAGGAGCTCATAAGATGTTTTAAATAAGCTTAGCCAAACACCCTCTAGAGGGTGTTTGACTAAGCTTATTTAAAACATCTTATAAGCTCCTACATCTTATAGAGGGTGTTTGACTAAGCTTATTTAAAACATCTTATGAGCTCCTACATATTATAAGATGTTTTAGGAGCTTATAAGATGTTGGATCTTATTTAAAAATAAGTTATTAAAGTGTTTGGATAAATAAGAAGGGATATAGCTTATAATATGTTAGTAATGACAATATTGTAATTAATTTGGTTAAAAATAAAAGAATTTGGTAGATCTTAAAAAATAAGTTGCTATCCTCCTTACTTTTTTAAAAAGAGCTTATAAGCTCTTAAACATCTTATTTGAGGAGCTTATAAGCTCCACCTCTAAAATTTTTGCCAAACACTTTGCACCATCTTATAAGCTCTCAAATATTTTATAAGATGTTTGGAAAAGCTTATAAGCTTAGCCAAACACCCTCTTAGTCGGTGGAATCTTGAAAGTCGTTTGCGTACTAAGATAATTATTATAACTAAAATGTATGCAAAAAGTCAAATATGCATTAATTGTTGCTAGCAGACAAAAAAGTCAATGTTTCTTACAATTTCAACTGTCAAAACAATAATAATTTTGCATAAATTTAGTATCTGTCAAAGTCTATGCCACCTAAACAATGTTCCGTGCTCTTTCAATTCAAAAAGGAATCTCAGAGCTTCAATAGATGAAAATAGAAAGTGAATAAATAAATTTAAATGTTCTCTGTTTGTTCTATGCATTCCTTAAACATGCTGAGCATAGATTCACATGTTCGTTTTTCATCTCTAGCTAGAAATAAGTACATTATTATGAAATAATGCATCGAAAAGGGATTCATCGTCTATAGTTTGAAGAGCGTAATTAATTACAAAATAAATGTAATAACGTGTCATCTGAAAATTGGTTTTCGTCAAACTCTGCTTGGGGACAAATCAGGCCTTTTCCCAATGATAAATATGGAGGCATCTTTTATATATATATATATATATATATATATGAATAGAGAAAAAAATTACTTGATGGCTATATACTGATTATAAAATTATATTGATTTGTGATTATTTGAATTTCGTGAGTCTTATATGATTATAATATTATATTGATTTGTAGCTATTTGTACTTTTGAGTTTGACATATTAATATATAGAATAATTGAAATGTTACAGACTCCTCTTTATAAAATTAAAAGAAATGTAAATATTCTCCAATCACTACAAGGAAAAATAATATTATTCATAAAATTTAAAAGTGATAATATAAAAATTATCACAAATAATTATATTAGGTGACAACATCTTTTATTTTGTCACTAATTTAGTTTTTTTAGTGACATTAACTTTTATCTTGTCACAAAATGCAGTTAATGGTGACAAGAATTAATGATTTAGTGCAACCATTGACAATTAGTTACACACATACAGTGACAACTTCGTGGCAAAAAAAAGTATCATTAGAATTTTGTGACAAGATTCTATTGCCATTAAGTTGCCACTGTATGTATATCACTAATTATCAATTTTGTACTATGTTATCACTATTAATATTGTGCAAACTATATTTTGTGATAACATAATTTTGTTGTCAATAAATGAATGTAATTAATAACAATTTTCTCAATATCACTTGTTATATTATTACTAATTTATTATTTTCTTGAAGTGAATTTAATATTACTTGGGGCATGTAGATTTATTTATGGCCCGCATATATATATATATATATATATTATTTAGTAATAAGTATGTCTAACTAATTGACATATAAAAAACAGATATGTTGCTGACACTTGTTGTGAAACTATACTGTCACTTGTCATAAATTTAAAGTGACTATTCTGTTATATATAATAAATATAGATTGGATAATAGTAGTGTAACATGTTTCAGAACATTAATCATCTAAATTAAGACAAATTATTATATCATTATCACAATCATCATTTTCCAGAAAAATTATTATATAATAGATTATAAATTGTACTTCAATAAATTAATCATAATAGCTTATAATTTGTTGTTCAGTAAATTGTTATAAGTTGCTTGGGCGGTGGAGTATTTGGCTTTAGTCATATTTGATCCGCTCGAAACTGCATATTTAGTCCCTATTATTGTTTGTTTCATTGAAACCAAGCCAGCCAGCTAAAAAGAAATTTGCTGATATATTTCCAAAAGGACCAAAATCCTTTAGATTAGAGGTTCGACATTGACTCTCTCTCTCTCTCTCTCTCACACACACACACACACACATTCATAAAACTTATTATAATAATAACAATAATAATAATAATAATAATAATAATAATAATAATAATTGCTTACGTGTACGGGACCATGGAGCAAAATATTGGTTTCCTTCACAAAACAACGTGCAATATTTAATAAACGAAAAAAAAAAAGAGAAAAACTGAAATTGACTTGGGATTTGTAGTGGTCAATTGGTATCATCAATCTGGCAGGACTCACGCAAATATAAATTCTACATTTCTTTTTTTTTTTCAAAAAAAAAATCAATCATTATTAATTACTTGTCATCAAAGCATTAGTTAGATGGCCAAGGTTTATTTTATTATTATTATGACTAAAACAATGGTTACATGATATATTTTAATTGTAACGATCATGATTGAGGGTGCTCACCAAAAAATCAGTAGGTATAGAAGAATGTAATTTTCAATTGAATCGTGAGGAGCAGAACATTGGATGTGATGAGTTTCTGCTAAGTAGCACAAAAATTAAATTCTTTCTGCAGGCTTGGGAGTTTTTCTTTTAAAAAAAAAAATATATTATATTGTTATTATTATTTTGTTTTGGAAGGGGAGAAACTCATTTGTGTGCTTGAGCCAGGGACAAATTTTCAGTTGTTTCCCGATATTTAAATTTGCTCTCAAAATACCTTTTTTAAGTAGTCTTATTCATTTGAATTAGGCTTACTTCTTTGTTTTGAGATTAAGAATTCAACGCTATTTACTCATATATATATATATATATATATATATATAATTTGATACATATAACATGATACTTTTAAAAAAAATTCTTAATTAGTTACACGCTTTTGTATAAGCTATACCAAATGATTTTAACGATAATACATGTTTTTGTGATATAATAAAAATGTCAAATTAAATAAATTATTTTTACATTCAAATACGTAACACTTGTGCTTTCGGTCGACAAGTTTGGGCCTTGAGCTATCTACCTCACCAGCTGGTTGGGATGCATCAGCGGAGCAGGGGGTACGCCCGTTAAAGAAGGAATTCGGTCCATGAACAATTTAATAAATTTCTGACTGTTTGCCGACGCTATGGTCGAGTCGTAATCGTAAACTGATGGAGCCAGAGGAACAAACGCCGTTGGAGGTGGTCCCGTCCGTATAGCTTCAAATTTTCTCTAGGCCTTTTCGGACGCAAACGTGTCGGCAACGGACCTCACCAGCCTGCAAGCACAGGTGAGATGGCTCCCACCTACACAAGGGGCCGTAAAAATAAATTTCGATGCTGCTCTCTTTGCATCAGTTGGTGAATTTGGAGTTGGACTTATTGCACGTGATCATTGTGGGCAGTGGCTTGGATGGCTCATGAAGCGTGAAAAGGGGCTCACCAAACCTGAAGTGGCGGAGGCATGGGGGGCGTTTGAGGCGGTCTCCTTCACTTCTCGGCATGGATGGCATAAAGTGATCCTCGAAGGGGATTGCCAATCGGTACTGAAGCGACTGCAAACAACGGAGCGTGACGATTCGGAGATATGAAATATCGTTCAGGACATCATCCGTGAAGTGCTCTCGCACGTTCCTAAGGTTACAACAATGTTTGTAAGGCGTAATGGTAATAAAATAGCTCATTATCTAAGCTAGGCACTCTACAAATTTCTGTGAAAGGGACAGTGATATCCCTAATTTTTTATCACCAAAATTACCCATTGTATTGGATGATTTTAACTCTTAAATAATTTTTTTTTTAATAAAAAGCAAGTGTAATAGTTTATTACTTCGAATTTGAAATCCTTAACGTCAAACCTCATCAATCCAAACATCACTTTCAATTAATTTGTTGTATGGATAAGTCCCATATATAAAGTCCAAACAATTATTTATCTTCAAGTTTTTTTTTAATTTAATCTTATTCTGAAAAGGAAACAAGATAAAAAAATAAAATATTGATCATAGAGAAGAGCAAAGTCATCATCATTTCTGAGGATAAATCCATCAATTATGCCTCTATAAGTCACCTGCTAATTGCCATGTACCCTGCCCATCATCACTCTTTTGTCACACAGTTCATAATTATACCAATCAAAATATTTCAAAGAAAATATACAGTAACTAGCTCTGGACAACATTATTGAAATTTGTATCTTTTGTAGTTTTTATCTGACACAAGGTCCAAAAGTACTCATGTACACCACATGTTTGACGGCTACCCACCTTCCCCATCAACAACAATTATAACTTGTAATCGGATAAATTCCATGCATATATAAAATAAAAATAAAAATAAAAATAAAATATAATATACTTACATATTTCAATTTTGATATCAAATTTTACACATGAATATATATTAATTGTTCTCAATGAATTTTACTAAATCTATTATAAATAAATTAACATAATAAAAATATAATTTAAAAAGAAAAAGTTAAAAGAAGTAAATAGAGGAGAAATGAAGGAAACTTATCGAATGAAAGAGGACAGAGACTACAAAGCATTAGTAGGAGAAAAGAGAAGTGAGAGAAAATAAATGAGAGAGATGAGACACGAAAGACGTCAAAGTAGTTTTCTTTCTTTTTTCTCCCCTTACCAAAGGCTGGTAATGTAATTGGGCCGAGCTGCTTGAGTTCTTTAAAGGCGGGCTTCAATGTTGACCCCATTGATTAATGGACCTTCACTACATCGTTTCTTGTGTTCCAATAATTTTCAAACATGTGATGGTTTCGAAGTTGAGACTTTTGAATTTATACAGCAATATGGGCCAAGAATATAACTCCAATAGTTTTTTTACTATTTCCTTTTTAATTTCGGATGGTATTTAACGTATATATATTGCATGTAAAAATAAAAAACTTTCCAAAAAATTGGTCACTCTCCCTAAATTATCGATCATTTACATAGCAAGTGTAAAACACTCGCCACGTGATTAATACTGGTTCGACCGATGCGGGTTTGGACTAGAATTTCCAAAATTTGTGTGTCCGCGTGTGTATTTCTGTAAGATGAAATACAAATTAATCTATAGGATTAAAATGTGTTTTCAGTCGAATCGGATCCCCTACCCCATAATAGTGCCCCATCTCCTGCCCCACACTCTGGATGTGCGACACGTGTAAGTCTTGAAGACTTACTTACCAAATTAGATGTTTTGTCCAATTAATTATATTTTTTCAGTTATCTAATTTGGTAAGTAAGTCTTCAAGACTTACACGTGTCGCACATCCAAAGTGTGGGGCAGGAAATGGGGTACTATTATGGGGTAGGGGATCCGATCCGATTTTCAGTAGCTTCTGAATTCTTAGTTTCCATCTCATCAGCACTTTATCTGTAATTTCTCCTGTTTTTGTTTTATGTATATGTGACGGCAAACTTAATCAGAGTGACTTTCAGGTTACTAATAACCAACAGGAAATCATATTAATTTGTATCAGATTGAAATAAATATTTTTGCTTACATGGGCACAGAGAGTAGATTCCAAATCATTTGATTCATCGCACATACTCACAATGTGTCCCATCCTATGCAAATACAAAAGAGTTTAATAAATGATTTGATCTTCATACAGTAACCACTCACTGACTTTTTCGTCATCCTATCATATAATAAATATTAAATCATAATTCATAACAGAATAACAAAGAGGCAGATAAATCCATTAGCTATAGACGTTTTCATATGCCCCCAGAAAAACCAAACTAAAATAAACAATAAAGGAAGAAAAAATATTATGTGTTTTTGTTTTTTTAATAACACAGCTAGATTCTTGTACAAATGTAAATATTCTAAGCAAAACGAGTAACCGCACACTGAATCCATGCACATCGAACAAATATCGGGAGTATGTATAATTTTCATATCACATGAAATTTTGTGAAAATGAACATGAAACATAGTTTAAAATAAAAAATTTCAAAATTTCAACAGTCGAGATAAAAATTATTGCCACTGAAGATTTGTTTAATATATGTTCAATATGACATAATCACACTTTGGACTGCTTTTCCACTACTTTTCACAGAGTTCTTAACAGAAACGAACCCAAGTAAAGAAGCGAAAAAGAAAAGCCTTAAAATACACTTTCTAAATTAAGCTTAGATCACAATCCACATTCAACAACGATCTAGAGAGAGAGAGATTCTCTTGTTCGACACTCCCCGGGGGCATGTGTGTGTTGGCAGCTACCCAGATTTTTCCCATGCAGCCTTTACTCCAAAATATTCCTTCAAATTCACGTCACCAACGACTCAGTCAAACGCGCCGCACCGGGGTCCATCGCGGCGCAGCAGGGCTAAAATGCGCCGACACCACCCGCGCATCGAGCAGCTCCACGATGGGCGTGAAGCTCACGCACCTCGGAGCCTTGTACTGGTTGATCGACGCGCCTCTCGAGATCGCGTAATCCATCAGCTCATCAAAGGTCCCGTTTCTCACGACCCGAATCTCCAGTGGCCCGACCGAGTTATCCGCGACCCGGCACTGCCTGTAAACTGAGTTCATCGACTCCTCCATCACGCCACAGCATTGGGCTAGAACCTCCCGGGTCGGGGCGTTGGCCGGGTCTTTCAAAAGCAGTTCCCAGTACACAACATAATGACCCGGAATTGATTTCGTATCAGCAAAGCTAGTGTACTCGACTATAGTCGCGTCGAACTCAAGCAGCAAGATCGACGCGTTTTCGACGGCCTTCTGGAGCTCGGACTCATCGGTCTTGTCGGCGTCGATGCTGAGGAGAACGTTCTTCCGCCTTACGAACATGAACTGCGGGGCCGAGTTGTGGAACCCGGTAACTCGGAGGATGTCCCCGACTCGGTATCGGCACAGCCCGGAATAGGTGGTCACCACCAGCTCGTACTCTTTTCCAACCTCTACGTCCGCCAAGTCCACCAGCCTCGGCGGCGAGTCACGGGAGAGCTCCACCGGGTTGGCAGGATCGTGGGGGATGAACTCGAAGTACCCCATGTTGGGCATGATCGTGTAAGACACTTCTGAAGGCTGTGTCATGGGCTTCAAATTGAGCCCGAAATAACACTCCGAGGAGGCGTACATGGTGCAGGCTTGGGGCAGGCCCCCGCTGTAGAAATCAAGAAGGGGTATGTATTGCGCCATGGCCCCCGTCACGATAACATCAAGGTACTTGGTATTTGGCCAAATTCTTGGGATTATCCTCTCCCAATTTTCACCCTCACACTCTTTTGTAACAAACTCGGCAAGACCTGTATCCGGTTTAAGAATCTGGGCCATTCGTTGTTGAATAGACGGGTCGGTGACTTTAGGGTTGAGTGATCCGGAGGAGATGTCGTTAACAAGTTGGCGCCAGTTTAGCTGGAGGAACCGGATTGCCCGGAGGAGGCCCGAGGCGAAAACCGCCCCGACGCGGAGGACCTCTTCTCGCATGAGGAGGCCGCAGAGCATCTGCGTGTACATGCTTTGGAACGAATCGGAGCAGAGAATGGCCTCATCAGGGCTGGTGTAGACGTTGTATGGCTCATAGGGTCGGTTTTTGAAGATGTCGCTTTTGTAGTAGCTGGTGAGAACCGGGCGGGCCAAGAGCCCGCCTGGAGTCTTGGTTTCTGCCTTCACGAATAGGAAATACAGGCCTTTTCCTTTGTCCAGGCCGGGCACGTATCTGGTGGAAGTTCTAGATTTTAGTTATCAAACATATATATTTGCATCAGGGTTTAATATATACTGTTATCACTATATCGTGTTTTTCAATAAGATTTTTTCCTTACTAGAATAATATGTTTATCAGACTAGTATAATGTAAATGCAAGAATCGGGCTTCTCACAGGTTCATAACGGGCATGAGAAGGGTGTACAAGAGCTGTCGGCGGTCCATCTCTTGTCTAATGGTGGGCATGAGCTTCCTTTCACCGGCTGATGTCCCTGAACTGTAAATCCATTTTTGCATGTTTAATAGTCAAAAATAATATACTTCACATATTTATAATATATCATTTGAGGAGAATTTTAATGTACTGTTATTTGTTTGTCTAGTTCTGATACAACTAGTAATATACATATGGTATTCGCTTATCTAGGTTTTCATCCTTTTTTTGAAGTTAAATATGTTTGAAGACTTTAAACATCCAATGTTGCACCCAAACATACGATTTATTAAGCGACCCAAAAGCTGGGCATATTTCTTGTGCTAATTTAATTAACACATGCAAAAAACTAGCTTCCCAAATTCAAGACCAACAAAACCAAACATAGAACTAAAAACAGCACAAACCTCAAGGTTATGTTTCAACAAAGTATTTCTATGTAATCTATTTTTCCTTTTTTATTTTGTCCTTGACATAAAAAAAAATATATAAACCTACCACAAATTATGCATATCTCTTACCTAGTGAGGAATTCAGAGATGGGGTGCGAGCAAAGAATAGGAGATCGATCGCCATTAGCAATACGTTGGATCTCCGGTTGAAGATCCTCGTACGTCACAACCGAAACCCTAGACTTAAATGTGTCCCGATCTTTAGCACCACCAAGATTGAACCTTTGAATGTACTCAGTTTCACCATTCTGTGCTAGTATTTCGGCCAACACTTTTTCTTGCACCGTGTCTATACTTTTAGTCATTTTTTCAATAAATTCAAGAGCCTTAGCGAATTTCTCATTCGCTGGAAGGCCAACGGGCAATAAAAGAGAAGACTCGACAACCATGATTGTAGACTTATAAGATTTTAGAGTGAGAAATTAAGTGTGAAAATTTTGTACAAACTTAGGGAATTGGATTTTGATATTGTGGTTAATTGGAGGAGGGCATGGGGTTTATATAGTGAAGAAACCTAGGGGACTTTCCTTCATGTTGGAGGGCCAAATGCCACGTAGGATTGCCCACGTGGCTGCCGGATTTATATCCTTTTTTCGTTTTGTGTTTGGATGGTTAGGACATTGAAATACATTTGGCCCGGGAAGTGTACCCTCAGGGTTTGACATGTAGGGACCACGTGACGCCATTGTGGGCTTTTTGTCCACATGAGGAGGAGACAAGTGGGCCCGAAAATATCCACGTAGGCATAGTCCAGCTCGGGCTTTTTGTCCGCGCCCCGGAGTTTGTTGGTCACGGACAGCGATAGCCTGCCGGCGAATTAGGCATACTTTTCATTGTTCCTGTTACAGCCAATTTTGGGCACCATTTCTTTTTATATTCTTTTGCTAAAAGATTTTGAATGATTTTTTTTCCTTTCTAATTTTCTTTTAGATTGACCGGGCAATTGCGGGCATGTTTCCTCCCTCTCTCTCTCTCTCTCTCTCTCTCTCTGGCATCAATTGTTTTGTTTTACCCCTTACAAATAATTTCAAAACCCTTAATTTGCTTTACACTATGTTTTTGTTAAGGAAAACTTTTCCTCATTTTAAATATTTATACGTTATACTTGACTTTTTTTATCTTCACTTTCTTTCGACTTTTTTTTTTCCTTGAAATTTCAAGATTCGAAGACAGAATTAGAGTAGGGGTCCCTAAAGATTTTACAAAATTATTTATGTTAGTTTACGTATAATTAAACAATGTTTTGTTCCCCTAAAATTGCCCTAGACTACCCTATGTTCTCTCCCCAACCTGAAATTGGTCTGAGCTATATATAGGGTTTGCCGTTGTCTATTGATATGAGGCTCTAAATATATATATATATATATATATATATCAAATTATAGATCCAACGGATGTTAATTTTTGCAATTTGGTTTTCTAATTATCAGTTAAAATGGTGCAAATCATAGGCAATCGAATAATTAATCGATGCCGAATAATATTCATTGTGCAGCAATCACGCGGATGTTGTCATTTACGAATTTGCTAGAATTTGTGTTTTGTAGCTGCACTTGTTGTCAAGTAATGCTATGATATTTTTTTAAACCTCTACGTGGGAAATCTTTATTATCATGTAGTCATTTCAAAAGCGTTCAGATTTTTCAAGTTGCTTATTAAAGATCATTAAGCAATCACTAATCTTTCGCTTGTTAAATCGCCTTTTTCGGCAATTTAAATTTAATACGCAACTTATGTCCCGTATAATTTTGGCTAATTTTAGTTTTTCTTGATGGTGACGTAGCAACTTGTATCGATTACTGATCAATCGGCACAAAAGAACATATATTTGTAACAATTTTTTTTTCTATTTTTCATCAGAAACTGTAACATATAATATAATTAACTTTGGTAAAATAAAAATGACCATAAATTTCATAATATAATCTAAATATCATCATTTCCTTCTTTTAGACCTAGTGCAATATTCAAACTAAGAGTGTGTGCTAGTTTGTTCTTAGTTCTTAATTATGTATAATGTTTTACTAGTACCGATATAATCAATTGATTGTAATCGATATCGCCTTCTATTAAAAAAAATATAAACAGATAATGAAATACTTCTTTAGTGAGGCATTACAATGTCTAACACTACAAGAAAAAAAAGGGGGCGAATTACACTAACTACCCCTAAGGTTTGGCTAATTTATGAAAGACTCCTTACTTTTTCAAAAATTACCAAAAACCTCATATGGTTATATTCATATTACAAACTTATTTCAATTTTTGAAAATACCCCTTCCCTTTTTTTGGGTGATTTACACTGACCACCCTGAGATTAGGTTAATTTACAAGAAACCCCCTGTGGTTTCAAAAATTATCAAAAACCCCCTGAGGTTATACCAATATTACAACTAGTACCTACTTAGGTTAACTTTATCAATAATATTAATTCTTTTTTTTTTCCATTTGTGATATTGTTATCGTAAAATTTTCATGTAATAGATTTGAAAAAAAAAGTGATTATTTATTCAAATAATTCTGAATTTAATGCATTAAAAGTATATACCAACAAATCAAGTATGTCATATTATCGCTAATACGGAGTAAATTTTAAGAGAAATGAGTTAGAGTCCTCAAGCTAAATAAAATTTTCAAGTGCATTATTTAATTTTAATTTTTTATTTCAATCAATGTTTATATTTCTCATTTCACATTATGGATATATACTATGCATATAATTATATTTTTCTCAAATATAAATTTAGTACATATTACGTATATTTAGTATAAATTCATAACATTAAATTCGGAATATTTATTTGAATAAGTAATCACATTTTATTCCAAATCTATTACATGAAAATTTTATGATAACAATATTACAGAGGGAAAAAAAATTAATATTGTTGATAAGTCAACCTAAGTAGGTGTTAGTTGTAATATTGACATAACCTCAGGGGATTTTTGGTAATTTTTGAAACCACAGGGGGTTTCTCCTAAATTAGCCTAATCTCAGGGTGGTCAGTGTAAATCACCCAAAAAAAAGGAAGGGGTATTTTTGAAAATTGAAATAAGTTTGTAATATGGATATAACCTTAAGGGATTTTTGGTAATTTTTGAAAAAGTAGGGAATTTTTTGTAAATTAGCCAAACCTCAAGGGTGGTCAGTGTAATTTTCCCAAAAAAAAAAAAGTAGTAACAATATTCCAGATGATTGCACTAACAGATACATTAAGAGATAATAAATTCTGTTCCGTCATGAAAATTATTTTCACAAATTAATTCAATAGCCACAATTCTGGTTTTTAATTTGTCAAAATTAAGAATTGGCAACGACAGTCCTATAGTGAAATGAAGATTTTATCACAAAATCATACTATATTTCTTGATGCTTTGGACAATTAATCAAATCCAAGAAGGAATCTCCTTTATGCAGCCGACGTTAAATTAAATAAATATTCCTCTATATATATAGCTATTGCTATCACGATTTTTAATTCCCCAAATAAGGAGAACAACAAGTACAAATTAAAATTGATGTTTCCTCAGTTTTAGATATACTATTAAGTCGTAATTTAGTGGGCAGGTTCAGATTCTTAATAGAAGCTAACGATTGAGACATATTCAATCGGGACCATAAGCCAACAAACAACTTGCTTGTCCCAAATGATGTTAACATTTCAATTAATAATGGATTAGTATGATATGGAATCACTAAATTCTGAGTGATTATTAATTATTACAATAGCGACGATGTACAAGTGGTTTGCCATCAGGTATTCAATTGGATGCTTTTAGCCCTCCTCTCAAAACAATAATAAGAGGAAGTCTTTTAATTATAAACTTCCCAACTTTGAATTTCATTAATGTGGGTATGTGTTTATCTAAACAATAGTAATTTCTTTGTTCTTTTATAATTTAGTGGTTTGCAACTCTTATTTCTGTTATTAATGGTTCTAATTGTGATAACACCTAATATTTTAAGTTGTTGCAATTTGTAATTTAATTATTGACACCCAATAGTAACCACATAATAACAAAAAAAGTACCTCTATAATTTGTGATGATGTTTTTTTTTAAATCACAAAATTGTCATTTAAGACGTATCAATATCAGTTATTAATGTTAACAACTTATGCACAAGTTTTATCCCTACAGAAAAAGTGAAAATCATTTTTATGATTATTTCTTTTGTTGTCACTATATATATATATATAGGAATAATTACTCCCACTATCCCTGAGTTTAGGTCAAATTACAAATAATACCCCATTGTATCGGTAATTACCAATACCCCTCCGAGTTTTGTGGACTTATTGGTAAAATAGACGGAAGTGATACAATATCTATTTTGCCCATTGAATATTTAAAATATTTTTCAGTTAAAAAAATAAAAAAAAGGTATATGATTAAGTTGACTAAAATACCACTTCTTTATATTTTTGGGAAAAAAATTTATCATTTTCTTCCAACAAAACCCTACCTCCCACCCCCACCCCCACCCCCACCAACCCTACCTCCCACCCCCACCCCCACCCTTCACTCCCCCCTCGGCTGCCGCCTCACTCCTTCACTCACACCACCGCCGCCCCCCACCCCAACCTTCCTCTTCCTCATCCTCTTTCTTTTCTTTTTTCCTCTCTTTTCTTTTTGCTTCTTTTTTCTCAGATGTAGATCTGAGTCACTATCTAAGATCTCTCTCTCTCTAGCGGCGGCGGCAGAAGATGGCGGGCATAGATAGCGTGGAGGAGGGTTTCTCTCCTCCCCCCCCCTCTCCCTCTCTCAATCTCCTCTCCCTCATCTCTCTCTCTAGCGGCGGCAGGTAGATATGGCATGGGGCAGTGGAGACGGTGGACAGCGGGCACAAATGGCGGTGAAGGAGGGTTTCTCTCACCCCTCTCTCGATCTCCTTTCCCTCATCTCTCCCTCTCTCGATCTCCTTTCCCTCATCTCTCTCTCTCTCTCTGTATCTCTTCCTCTTACTCTAAATCGAACGGTGGGCAGCGGTGGCGGCGAACGGTGGGCGCAGATGGTGGTGGAGGAGGGTTCTCTATCCCCCTCAGCTATATCTCTCTCTTCTCTCCCTCATCTCTCTCTCTCTCTCTCTCTCTCTGTATCTCTCTCTCTCCTCTCCTTCTGTCTCCGGTGGACGAAGGCGGCGGTGGCCGGCCGTTTGTATATATATATTTACAAATAATTTTTATATTATATATGTGTATGAATATATTTATAAATGTTTTGTATAAATGTATATAAATTGAAAAAATGTTCAAATATATTTATATAAATATTTATTATGTGTAAATATGTATATATAGATATTATAAATAAAAAATGTTCAAATATATTTTCCTATTTATTCAATATAAAACATAAAATTAACCATAAGGGTAAAATAGTCAATTCATAATTGGCCAAATAAATTCCCGCCTTCAAAAGGGCAATTTTAAAAGTTCAATGGGGTTTATAAACGTTGACCGTTAGTCAACCTAATGGAAGTTGAAAATTGAAAGACGGAAACAAAACTCAGGGGGTATTGGTAATTATCGATACAATGGGGTATTATTTGTAATTTGGCCTAAATTCAGGGGTAGTGGGAGTAATCATCCCTATATATATATATATATATATAACTATTCAACAATTTTATATTATTACTTGGCATATTGTCATTATTTTTATTTATTTAAATATTTACTCACGGTGATTCATATCTTTTCAAGAAACGTCAGGGACCTCATGCCCCATATTTAGTTCGATACACAACACAGTTGGGGACTTGTCCTATCGTCTCTATGATATCGAAGTTAATCAAAGTGACGAGGCGTCATCAATATTTTGTTTGGATTGAAATTGTTGGCAAGTACATAACTAAAATCATCTTCATGTCTATGCCAAACAAAAGGGTGAGGGACTAGAATTTCACCTTTCTACACCACATTTAACTAACTTTTATTCATCTTGATTGGGAATTATGAGCAAAAAAATTGCATTCATCTTAAAGTATTATGACCCCAAAAATAGTAGATGTCCGAAATAAAACAAACATATCATATCAGGTTGTTTCTAGAAACAAACATATCAAACAAAAATTGCATTTTTAAATTTTTTTTTTCTTTTGGTTTAACCATCCGGAGCTAATGAACTAGTTGACTAATTTGAATTCGGGTACTATAAAGTGACCATCTCAATCTAATTGCTCTATTTACAACTCCATAATTCAAACTCCAAACGTTGTTTAATAGTACCATTCCGTTGATTGGATGTAGTGATTATCCTATGTCACACAAAAACTTGAATAGTTGCAGTTTTTGTAGAAAAGCAATTAAGCAAGCGCTAATGGCATGAAAAATTCTTGTATAGATCGAATGTGGATCTCATCCATACACCTTAAAACTTATTAATATTCAAAAGTTGTTTTTTTTTAATCAAATACACATAATAGTGAAATTTATAGAGGCCGTTCTTCATTATGATGCGTACATAAGATTTATTGGTCATATTAAAAGCGACTACAAAAAATAAAAAAGAAAAGAAAACCGGCGTTCGGTATGACATTTTTTTTTTCTTGTCATATTTATGTAAATGCTCCACAACTGTTAAGATACAAGTTAGATAGTGAATATCTTAATTCCCCCAGAAATTTTGAGAAATTTTTAAATTTATCAACAGCACACTGGTTAATAATTTCTCTGAAAAAGCGATTCTTGCATGTAGCATTATGCCCAATTATGTAGGAATGAGATTTCAAAAGTGGCCCTAGAATTGGTTGCCGGGGGACCTGGCCTAGACTATATATATGGTACTCTCTCGTGGTGATGATAAAATAACTTTGGCCTGCTGGATCTGGCACCAAAATTAGGAAACAAATACAGGTTTAGGTCCAGTAATTATATATAGGCTGTTAAGTATTCAAACAATAGTGTCGTTTGTTAATTTAATTCTTAGTCCCTTTTCAAATTTTATTTAGCATTCATAGGGTATGACTCTTACTTGAGTATGTTTCAGCTTTAGGCGGCGATAGCTACGACTCAGACACGAAGGTATAGGTATGTTTGCTGCATGAATATGTAATGTGTGTGTGTGTGTGTGTGTATTTTAATAAGCATTGATTGATTAAAATCTTTTCAAGTGAATTATAATTGCTTACTAAAATGAGAAGAAGATGGAAAAAGAAAGATGACGTTTAAAAGTTGATATATAGTATGACATACGGTACGATCTAAAACTTGTACAACATGTGTTCATTTTCTTGCTGTATTTACCAATGTTGCTCGATTGGTGTGAAATGAAGATTAGCTGAATCGGGTGGAGTACAGAAGGGGTGGATCAAGTATTTAAGAAATTGTCCCGATCCATAGTGCTAGAAAAGGCCAACATGGAGTGGAAGGTCTGATGATAATTGGGCCGAAGAGAGATGGCAACAACGGAACATCCCAAACCATACCAACATTTGAATAATAGAAGTCAAACAAATAGAAGCCTGCTGGGCCATTATTTGATGATGAGGTTGTAGCCTTTTAGGCCATTCAACTTTTGTTCATAATTGTTTTTTTTTTTTTTTTTTTTCTCAACTTTCTCTAAAACCACTTGTACAAGTTCGAATTGGTTGAGCATTTACATATTTAATAAATTTAGCACCTTTTCTCCTTTAACAGTATGTTACAATCAATCGAATATATTAATATTCTCAAAATAAAAAAAATACCATTATAATTTGAAATAATCAAATATCAAACATATCAAATTAATATCAATGGACTACTATATAATAGAAATAAACTAGTATACAACTAAAATAATATCCACATTCATAAAAATTCAAACTCACGACTTAAAGGTCATAGAGCCTCCACTTTACTAATAAGGTAAGGCTTCATCAGCCTTCAACACCCTTTAACCACGCAACTCAAGACAAAGCTAACAAATACAATCATACAGCCATATGAAATCCTCATATTTGGAAAGCGTGAATAAGAAATTTTTATTGATTAGAGAGTTTAATGATCCAACTCCATACCAACATTTTCCATGTAGAAGGATAAATAATTTTAAAAGGAATGAAAATTTTACACATATATAATGGATTTAAACAATTATGCAATGTTGGTGTAAAACGAGGTTGGCTCAAGTTTATTCCGACCTAAAATTAACATCCATTTTTTTAAAAAAAATAATTGAATTTTGCCCCTCTTAAATTATAAAAATTCTCTAAATATTTTTTAAAAAAATTTGACATCTCCTCCCAAATAAAAAATTCTAATTTCATACATGAATAATAAGAACTGATTACAAATTCAACCAATTGATCAAAATCTAATTAAGGCGAAGGTATGGTTCCAACAAACTTAGAATAATAGTAAATACAAAATGGTAATATCAATTGCTCAACTCTCGTGGGAGTTCAAACCAACAATATTGAGTTCTTATGTTCGAACTCTTATCTTCTCTCCTTCCATTTGGTTGAGTGTGTATGTACATGTGTGGTATTTTAATTGACATTTATAGGGTATTTCGAGTAAATGTATAAAGTAAAAAAAAAAAAAAAAAAGAATTGCTCAACACACGCACCCCCAAAACATATACATATATATGCATGCATGTGTGTGAGGGATCTTTTAAATACTAACGACTATTGTTGTTGTAATTGGGTTAATCAGATAGGCATTAAATTACATTTATCTATATTTTGATCAATCATTAATAATGCCAATAACCGGCCTAGCAAGCAAACCCTAATGCTAACAATAACACTTGTTTTTTTATAGGTGCTAACAGTTACACTTACCTACTATATTTTGAGTTTGCTTATGCTACATCATCAAAATGAGGAGTCACAAAGAAGACGCCCTACAACAAAAATTAATGTTAGTAACAAAATATAAAAGTATCATGTAAATATAATCACTAACAATATGTATCAATTGATTATACCTTTTATATTATCATTAATTAAATTTATTTAATAACAATAATTTTTATTTTGTCACAAAATGGTCTGAAGGTGACAATTTATTATGTTAAGTTGTCACTATTTACAACAAGTAAAATCCCTATTGTGATTATTTAGTGAAAAAAAAGTTGGTACTTTAAGTTTGTAGCAAGATTTTTTCTTTACCATTAAATAGTTACTATATGTGTCATTAATTATTAATGAGGGCAACATAAATACAATTATTGTCGTAGTTGAAATTGTGAAAATAATTGTCGTGACAACATAATATTTCTCATCACTAAATATGTATAATTAATAATAATTTTTACATTACTAATTATTATGTTGCCATCAATTTGTTTATTTATTTTTTGTAGTGACGCCATTTTCCAGTTTTATATATTATAATAATTTTTAATCGAGATAGAGAAGATACTCGTACGGAAGCCTGAGAAATGAAAGATTTAATTCAAAATTGGAAACTAGCCTAAAGAAATACAGGTTCCAGAAGAAGAGTCCTAATCAAATACTATTTTATATTGGTTACTTCACAAACCACAAGTTGAAATGTCAATAGCAGAATGACTGAATGAGAGAAAAAGTGGACGAATTAAAGCACAGTGCCCCTAGTTGTGTATATATTTATATCCTAGTGATTTAATTGTTGGTTTATTACTTATTGATTGATGATAATGCTGAAGTCATAGATAGTTAATTGCGATCGCGATATATATAATATACTATATATTTAATCACTTGACTAATTAAGAAAAGGACATGCACTATGTATATATATATATATTTTTTTTTTTCTTTTTTTGGTTACAATGCACTATATATATATGTATATATATATATTATCAAATTATACTACAAGAAAAATTGTAATTAATACTGTGATGGATTTGTGACATGATTTAATGTAAATAAAATTAGAAAATAATTGGTGGTAAGAATTTACTAAGGAATCGTTTACATTGTTGGTCATGGTTAACTTAGGTTTGGCATACGGATGGTTTGTAACAAGAGTTATCCTCCATTAACTCCTGATGCATTAATTGTTTACTTTTGTGTTTAAGTTGGGTTGGATTTACCGTAAACCCAACTTTTGGGTATGGTTTCTTATATCAAATTACTTTAATGTCCTTCACAAGATTTGTAGAGAAAGAGACACACTGTGGCCGTAGGTGAGCAACGGAAATGGAACTAGATCGTCGAATTGAAGAGAAAGAGGGAAAGGGTGGTCCGCCATGGCTGGATCTGGATCAGTGGGCGACAACGGCAACTGGTGTGAGGGGGATGGAGGGGTGCTGGGTTGATGGTGGCGGCTAGAGTTTCGGATCTGGTGGGGATGGATGGGGATGAGCAGTGGTTGAGGGAAGAAAGGGGGTTGGGCGACGAGGATGGAAGGCGACGGACGAAGGAGAAGAGAGATCGGAGATGAGGCAGGCCGGCGCGGGCCGGAGATGGGGAAGACGGCAACGGACGAAGGACAAGAGATATCGGAGATGATGGAGGGGCGCTGGACTGACAGTGGGTGGCGACTGGAGTTTCAGATCTGGTGGGGGCCGACGGGGATGAGCGGTGGCTGAGGGAGGAAAAGGGGTTGGGTGACATGGATGGATGGCAACGGACGAAGGAGAAGAATTGCAACTGGATTGGAAATCTTGAAAATTTGAAGGTGTTGAGTTTACAATATAACCAGCTCACGGGTGCTATACTGTCAGCCATCTTCTACATCTCAACTATGGAAGTGCTTGCTTTTACAGGAAATATTTGTTTGGATACCTTCCTAATAACATTTGCCATGGTTTTCGATAATCAGAAGAGCTTTATCTTTCAGAGATGGGGAAGACGACGGTGGCCGAAGGAGAAGAGAGATCGGAGATAATGGAGGCGGGCTCGAGCCGGAGATAGGGAAGACGATGGCGACAGAAGTGATAGGGGGAAGCATGGGAGGCAGCTGACGGCTGACGGATGGAGTGGTAGGGAAAGTGAGGCGGTGGTGGCGCAGGGGCAACAAAGTCTTTACACTACACAACCTGATGAAGGTTAAAATAAACCACCCAAATTGGAGGGTTTGAATAGCAGCCTCTACACCCCTTTTAACCCGGGGCTCCGAGTTAGCGAAGGTTTAGAGCCCTTCTAAGTAAACGCAAGAAAACTAAGGTTAAATTAAACAAACCATCAATAACTACTGAAGTAAACGATTCCTAATAGATTTATTGTAAACAAAATTTGTTAGAAAATTAAATTTATAATTCACTAATTTGTTATAGAATGGAGTATATTTTCATGATAAATTAGAATAATATATGCATATATTAAAAATCAAACATATAAATTTAAAATTATGGAGCCTCCATCATACTATTAAAAAAACATATCTTATCGATGCGATGTATTGTAACTAGGAAGTATTAATATGAATCAATACAACTTCAATTATATTAATTTCAATTAGACCTTTATTTTTGAGAAAAGCATGGGATTCAAAATTATTGCACAATTAGAGGAGAGCACGAACAACACTGAATACGATAGCCGGCTAATCATGGTTAATCAGACGGCCTAGGGTTGCTTGAAATTTTCCATCTAAATAATTATTGATGGGCGGCGCTAAGAATTGAACGTGTCCTTTTCCGCTTGGCATGCCAACCATTATTGTGTGCCAAATCAAATGCCTTTCTATTAACCCCACACCCTAAGATTAATTTTGCAGAACAAATGAACCTAAGTAGGTCCATTGTCATTTTCATCGAGACTTTTCATTTATAAGATTCCTCGCCATAAAAATTTGTGTTAAAGGAATGAGGTTAAATTTTTACAAAATTTTAATTCCATTATTTTTAGAGAGAAAAATTGTATTACGTGTGTAAAATATAATTTTGCATGAATTTGAGGGGGTTTAACTTTGGGAGGTGCAATAAATCAATTCAATCGGCGAAGTTAATAAGTTGAGTTAGAGCTTGATTCTTGTTGATGAGTTGAGTTAGAGCTTACACACGACTGTGTCCATCCGTTGGTTTGTGAGTTTTTTATTTTTTTAAAATATAAATAATTAACATCTATGTACTCTACATGGATTGTTTTTTTTTTTTTTCTAAATTCTTAAACAATATCCCCCCCACCCCCACAAAAATAAAAAAATAAAAAGTACTTTTAATATTTTCTAGGGATTTCACCCAATGTTTCAAATTAAATATATATATTGAGATCGATATGCTAAATATTGAGGGAATATAACAAGCCAAAATATCGTTTTTTTTTGGAGAATATTTTGCACAAGATACTCTAAATCAGATAATTAAGTAAAGTTAGTAGATGAAAATGGAAAGAAAATATTTGATTGCAGGTGTATAATCATGTACGGAGAAGAAAACAATATACTTCAAACTTTCCTACTGCAGATCTAGTGGGCGGCGGCTGCCCCCGATGCTATCACCCCCTCCCTCGGGCTAACTCATTTTCTCTATTATTACATTTACAGTTGCACAATTAAAATTGACTCATTTTGTCTCACACAAAATTAATTGTCTCATTCACATAAACTTTTAAAAATATACAAAATTAATTGTCTCATTCATATAAAACTTTTAAAAATATTTGATACCGTTATTGACAGTACAAAATACACTAATTCTTTAAGCACAGCAGTGGCATCTATACTAAATTGATGAGTGTACTCAAACCCCGCCCAGTTCAGTTGGCATATCGCTTTGCTTTCATGACAAGCAGCTGACACCTTCAGAAAATAACACAATTTAATTTCTATTTTCAGTCTAACTAACGATGGAGATTGACCAACTTACTTCACAAATTAGGTGTTAGATCAACTCGTTCGGTGGATGAGAGAAAAAAGAAAAACTATCAACCTTAATTTCAACATTATTTTCAGATTGAATATAGGGTTATAGTAAAGAAAAGAAAAAATGTATCCATTTTCATAAATTTCCTGTTGAATGTGTAACGATTAGTATGAGAAAGACACATGAAATAGACATATAAATCATTACATCAAAAAAATAGTCATATTTAGCATTCTTTTAAAACCACAAAGTGATAAAAACCATTCCCCCCCAATAGTCTCAAAATTGTATATACCAATCACAGAATGATAAATAGTAACATACTAAAAATATAGCTTATTTCCGTCAACTTATCTTCAATATACAACGCAAGCTTGAAAGCTACACAAATATATATAAATACATACACACATATAGTATCTCGTGATGTACATTTCTCTCTGTATATTTCTACTAAACTCCGTCTAGGTTACTATATAGTGACCTATTTCATATATGTCTCTCTCACTATTCATGTTATAGCTTCACAAAATTCTCTCTTAATTATCTTTCCAATATGTTGGATAATAATTCATCCTCCGATCTCCACTCCCACAAAAAACCCAAAAACTCCTGTGCTAGAAACACGCCTGTTAACTCATCAATTCGGGCTTTCTTCTACAAATGTTCTCTGCTATTAATAGTCCTCATATTCCAAGTTTTCATTCTCCACTTCATTTTTCGTGCCCCGTCAAAATCTGTACCCGTTTCTCAAGACATACAACACAAAATCACGCTTTTGCAGCAACCTAAAAAATGCGAGTTTGGTACGGTCTACGTCTACGACCTGCCCTCCATGTTCAACCAAGAGTTGCTAGACAATTGTCGCGACTTAGACCCGTGGCACTCGCGTTGCAACGCGATTTCGAACAACGGGCTCGGCCCGAAAGCCACCGGGCTCGCTGCGGTTCCGAAGAATCTCTCTCCGTCGTGGTATTGGACGGACATGTTCGCCGGCGAGGTCATGTACCATGCTAGGATGTTGCGGCACGAGTGCAGGACTATGGAGCCCGAATCAGCTACGGCGTTCTACATACCGTTCTACGCTGGACTCGCGGTGGGGAAGTATTTGTTCACCAATTACTCGGGAAAAGACCGGGACATGCACTGTGAGAGGCTGCTCGAGTGGGTTCAAGTTCAGCCGCCCTGGAGGAGATCCAACGGTTCAGATCACTTCATCATGCTCGGGAGGATGACGTGGGACTTTCGACGGACGAGAGACGAGGACTGGGGGTCCAGCTTCATCCACATGCCGTTGATGAAACGCACCCTACGGCTGGGAGTGGAGAGGGACCCTTGGGACCAGCTGGAGATCAGTGTGCCGTATCCCACGGGATTCCACCCCAAGTCAAAATCGGAAGTTGACCACTGGCTAAAATTTGTACACGACCATGAGAGAACAAGCCTGTTCACATTCGTAGGGGGTAAACGCAAGGTGAAGGGCGATTTCAGGACCCTGTTACTGAGTCACTGTCAGAACGAGTCGGGCTCGTGCCGGGTCGTGGATTGTTCTGGAACTCGGTGCTACGACGGCACTTCGGAGATTCTTGAAGCATTCTTGGCCTCGGACTTTTGTCTACAGCCTAGGGGGGATGCCTTCACGAGAAGGTCAACGTTTGACTGCATGTTGGCCGGTTCGATACCGGTATTTTTCTGGAAAAGAAGCATTTATGATCAGTACGAGTGGTTCTTGGGCGATAAACCAGAGAAATTCTCGGTTTTCATTGATAGGAAGGATGTTAGAAAAGGCGTGACGATAAAAAAAGTGTTGGAGGGTTATAGCAGGGATGAGGTGAGGAAAATGAGAGAAAAAATAATCAGTCTTATACCAAAGTTTGTGTATAGTGATATTGTGCATAGTGATGGCAAGGGAAGTCGTAAAGATGCTTTTGATCTAGCTATTGATGGAGTGTTGAGGAGGTTTCATGGGCAAAAAAGGAAACAAGAATGGTAAAGCCGAAATTTATTTGGGTATAAAGGTTAAAGATTTTTTTTTTTTTTGAAAAAAGACGGGGGTAGGTTTACTTTTTTATTAATATCTATAAGTGGGAGACGTGGGAGACTTGCATTATACAAAAATTCAAAAGTAAGGAGCATCAAAGAGCACAATTTCAAAAGTGGTGAGATTGTATAATTGCTGCTTTGACAATAGTTTAAGATTTTTAATTCATTTCATTTTCGTTATTTTATTGTAAAATGTATATAAATAATATGAATCTGTGTTGCAATGAATTTGGCTCATTTTCTCAATATTCCCGTTTCTCCGTGTAATGAATTGTGTAAGCAACTGCTCTTCAAGAGATCTGTAATTGAGTTCCCAATATTTTTGTGCGCAAAAAGTAATGTTTACTTTAGTTTTCTCCTTAAAAATCCACCCACCAAGAACACGTTTATTACTTTTGAATGAATCTGATAGATATGTTTATTCACTTAATTTATCATTGGCTTATAAAATTTTATGCCCATGATTATATAATGACCCGAGATTTATTTGACGGATTTATTATATTATAGATCACGTCTATAAAGGTGTGATACGATTTCTTTTTTGTTGTTTCTTCCTTTTATAAATTCAGAAAGACAATCTTACCATTTTTTTCTTATAAATAATGACCTTTTTTGAATCTATATTACCAATTGACTTTTTCATAAATACTCAAATTTTGAATAATTGTAGATTTTGCTAGAAATGATCTAAATAATCATGTTTTTAATATAAGTTCATTAAACAAAAAATATATATTCACTATATTAATTAATATTCAATATTTAAATATTTACCTTAATAAATACAAACTTTAGATATCACAAAGTGCAAAATATTTTTAATTATCAAAAATTGAATGTTCACAATATTATGACTTATAAATTTTTTTTACTAATTTAAATGAAATTAATTAAGTAAATCATATCAAAATGTGGATGATAGTTTTAAAAGTGAGAATGGATAAGTATGTTCATGATTAAAATGGTGCTATAAATTTTGAGGATGAATATGAGAAATACTTTAAAAAATGGGAGCACAATAAAGTATTTTTTATTTAATCCGACATAGTAAATCCATACAACCAAATAATAAACTAGTAAAAGTATGGAATATTTTGAATGAACAAATAAGTTAACAAATAATAAATAACTAAGAATTTAATATAGTTTCTTCATTAATAATTCATATTTAATGGATCACATCCAATCATATCAAAAGTAACAAACATGTCTCAAGGGTAAAGATCTCATGATAAATGTATAATTTAGTAAGTAATATTACACATATGATATGAATGTGACTTGTGAACAGGAAATAAAACATCATTTTTGAATAAAGAATCCTATCCGTTTTTAGGAAAGGATTAAGGAGCTTACAAGCTCCTGAAATAAGATATTTAGAAATTAATAAGTTTCTTTTTTAAAAAGTAAGGAATGCCAAATTTATTTTTAAAATTTTAACAAGTTCATTTATTTTTAATCAAATTTATTATAAAATTTTCATTATTAAAAGCTCATAAGTTAAACACATTTTATTTATCCAACACAATTTAATCGCTTATTTTTAAATTAAAATTCAACATCTTATAAACTTTGAAAATATCTTATAATATGTTGGAAATAAGTTTAGCTAAGCACCCTAAGTGAAAAACATCAGCAAGCCAAAACAAAAATAAATCTCAACCTCGGTTAGAATGATTTGCTCACCAACTTAAGGTCTTATAATAGTGAATTTGAATTCAAACTTAAACTCAGGCATTGATCATATCAGTTTGAAAAGCTCTTAACCCACTCATCTTAGTTTGAATTGTGTTGAATAGTATTATAATTTGTACTAGATTGTCATGTCTGATCTCTGATGGACTGAATCTTATTAGGAGGTCCCAAAACAGAAACGATCCATGTTGGAGTCAATTTTGTAATTCGATCTACATTAAATACACAAAACTTATAAATTTTAATAATTATGTATATACCTCTCTCTCTCTCTCTCTCTCTCTCTCTCTCTCACACACACACACACACACACACACAGGTGCTTGCAATTTGCTCAAGAATGCTAAGAGTGTTGAATAAAATTACATCAGGAATAAATTTTATAATGCAAAGGGCGAATTACACTGACTACCCCTGAGGTTTGACTAATTTACGAAAAATCTCCTACTTTTTCAAAAATTACTAAAAACCCCCTACGGTTTCAAAAATATTACAAACTTATTCGAATTTTCGAAAATACCCTTCCCTTTTTTTGGATGATTTACACTGACCACCCTGAGATTGAGTTAATTTACGAGAAACCCCCTATGGTTTCAAAAATTACCAAAATCCCCCCGAAGTTATACCAATATTACAACTAGCACCTACTTAGGTTGATTTATTAACAATATTAATTCTTTTTCGTAAATCAGTCAAATCTCAGGAGTGGTCAGTATAATTTTCCCTAATGCAAATACTAAACTTAAGCACTTTTCAGAAGTAAAAGTGGAGTTTTGTTAGCTAATTTTAACTTCAACGTACACTTTAAAGAAGGCTAAGAAGCTAAACGCCCAAAGGCAATAATTAGAAGCATCCCAATGCGCGCTTTCACTAAATTATACCCGCTTCTTTAATTATATTAAATTTATTGGACTATTTTATCCTTAATTCATTCTTCTTAACCCAATTGTATTAAGTTATAAAAGTCATTTAATAATGACAATGAAAGTTTCCAGCTTTTTCTTCCAAAAACTATTAACTCCTAATTTTTACTACTGCTCAATTTTATTCTCAATACCCTCAATTTTTACTAGTTCAATTGTTTCCAACATTTTTTACAACTTCAACTCCTTTAAAAGCAAAAATTTTTGCACATAACCCCATCTATATATATATATATGTATATAAACTATATTAATTACCTTATCTTCATGGAACTTTCTTTTAATTTTTTTCCCCTCAAACTTAAGCTGAAACATAGTGGTCAGGTAAAATTAGACGAACTTGGACCTTGGATTGGGCTTACAGTTTTAAATTATTTTTTAGCTTTTTAGACTTGGCACTTGTTTGACGGACCTTGGATCTTGGGTTAATTTGGATTTGGATCTTTGTAGGCCCATATATCCAAACTAGTCTACTACAAGCATCGTTTGGAGTTTGGATATCTGGTGCAGGCAAGTTTGGAACTTTCATAGTCCAACCAATTTCTTGTTCACAGACCCAAGCTTTGGCATTACAGGGATGAGTAAAAATTTTTAAAAGTCGCCCGAACCGCACCATTGTTGTCAATTTTTTGAAAAATCGTACTTCAACAATTGAGTTCAAAATCGTACAATAAAATTGGTTCGGTTCTAATTTTTTTCTCAAACTACACCGAACCGAACCGAAACAAATCGTTCACATATTATATGTATCTTTATATATATATATATATACTTATCCATTTTTTAACTTAAACTCTTCAATATATAAAATAAATTCACTAATCACATTTAAAATTATTTCAAATTTCATTAGTTATTATTTTAATTATTGAACATTTCAAATACGCCTAACCAATCATTACTAAATTATGCATTGACTAAAATTTTGATAAATTTTAATATTTTATATTAGTCAAAATTTTTAAAAGTTGCATAGTAAAATCAATATTATTGATTGAGCTTAATTTAAATATGCAAAATCACATTATATCTACTAGTTTTATGGACTTTAAAAATATTTTTAATATTAATTTGAATATTTTATTCATATTATATGATGATATTTTTTTTACTTTTGTCTATTTTTTTTCCTTGTTTAAAACTGCCAAATCGCACCGAACCGAACCGAACCGCTAAAAATGGCACTTTTGGTTTTAATTTAAAAAATCATAATTTAAAATATATTTAAAAAAAACTGAACAAGCCAAATCAATTTTAAATCTATTTAAAAAACTGAAATTGAACCGAGATTACCCTTATTTTGTAAAGAAGCAAATTTAACACAAAAGGACACATTGAATAGTTTCAATCATTTGAATAGGTAAAATTATTGCAATAAGTAAACTCGAATGGAAGCTAATTATCAAAAGAAAAAAAAAATCGAATGAAAGTCAATAGAGAACCTATACGATTTATAAATAAGCACCAACAATCTTATTTCAAATAAAGCTAATGATTCTAAGGTATCATGATTCTCAAATCAAATTAAACACAGGGAAAAGGTTGTAGTGCCAGACCATAAATAAATATTAAAGAGACAAGGAATAAAGCACATGAAAGTGGTCTGCATGCTCAAGAAAAGTTAATTAAGAGGTTTAATAAACTTTGTTAATATGATTTTTCTTTTTTCTTATGCAATCAATTCGAGCAAAATATTGAATATCCGCTAATATCAAACAAATTTATCAAAGTTAGGAAGACAATGGATAAATTCATGAGAGAGAGAGAGAGAGGGAGAGAGATCTATAGTTTTCGAAATAGGGAATTTTACCACTAAACTATGATCGCAGGAAACATAATTGATGATTTAGAGTGCTATCAACTTGATTTGGGAGAAGTTTAATTAATCATTTAATCAACTTTATTTTCTACAAGACTATAAGTTGTTTAATTAATGGTTTAGGGTGCTATCAACTTTATTTTCTGGTTTAGGGTGCTATCAACTTTATTTTCTACAAGACTATAAGTTTAGGAAATTTAATTTAATAATGACCAAAAAAAAAGGAAATTTAATTTAATGACCGAAATCAATGAAATTGCAGTTGTATATGGACTATAGGAAGCTTTGCATTATTGGCCCCTTAAGGCGAATCCATACTAGGGCCAAAGACAGATATTGTCCACTTCATTAAGGACAAAAGGTACGAGTAGATATATATATATATATATATTGTATATAATAAAAGCAAAAGGAAAAATAAACAACAACCATAATAAATGTAAAGTATTAAAATGGCTAGTAATTCGCTTAGTTGTGTGCCTCGCTCCTGGATATTGAGACACTTGTTTGTACTCAAAGTTTTTCATCTTATTTTACTCCATATTTTATGTTGTCATGGCGTGTGACATGTTGTACCTAATACAGAAACTGATGCATACCTAATCCTCATCTGCATGTTGTAAAAATATTATGGATTTGACCCAAATTCAATCCCAAAAATTAATTTATAAGATAAAAATTGCTCAAGTCATTATTAATTGTATTGTTTCGTATGAATGAATTTTTTAGAAGGATTTTTTTTTAAAAAAAAATAATTTTTTAAAATATTTATAAATTATTATGTTCAAAAATAATATTATTTTGGATTACGAAAAATATACATTATAGAAAATACGACAAGACAAGCACTTTTTAAAATTTTTTTGAGGGAAGACTACCTTTTCCTAGATGCAAACAAATAAAATTAAGACTGTAAATTCGGAGTCTAGTTGAAGCGAAATTTAAGCAAAGGAGTGAAAGGTTTTAATTATTTTGGAGTTGAAAATAAAAAAAGCAAGACGTAACGGTAGAAATTCACAAAAGTCCATAAAAACTTTTTAATCCCCGGAAATTGCGGATGACGCCTTAAATCTAACCGAATAGTATCAGCTATCGCAAGAAACGATGCCTTAATCAGTGGATCCAATTACTCTAGTCAATTTTTGAGTCTTCTCGTTTGATTACTCGCCCTTTTCCCATTAGACTCCAAATTTCATAGTTTTCTTAATTTTTTTTCCCCAATAACTAGAACTTAATGTATCCTACCTCCGTTTTACAGTATTTAATCGTTTGGATATTTTATTTTTATTTTAAAATACATATTTTTATATTAATATATGAAAATTTATTTGAGATTTTTGTAAAATTTTAAGAAGTCATTAATAGAAATAAATTTGTTAATTATGGTACGCTCTTAAATTTATTTTGTGAAAAAAGTTTAAACGAAAGATATCGTGAATCAAGGGCGGTATGTATAAAAAGAAATAGTAACATATTTTGGAAAGGAGAATTCTATGTTATTTAGTCGAAAGTTATTAAGCAAATTTAAAAGGCATTAAATATGCGTTTGGGACGCACGACCATTTTAGTAAAAAATAAATAAAATACAAACATTATGAGACATAGAAATCCACAATTCCAATTACGATTCTTTATGGTTAGATTATTGGGTCATCAGTAGCTTCAAAATTTTTGCGACACACACCTAGTAGGTTCTTAAAGTTGCTATGATGATAATAAACCCAAGCAGACACCAAATCCATATGCTTTATATGTTTGTATTCCAATTTCCCCCTTCACTTTATTATTCAAAGCAATAAACAACCAAACATAACAATTAAAGACTCTCTACGGCCATCACGTGATTGGCTCCTAATTTTGCAGTATAGAGAATCTCCTACAGGACCATCCATACCCTGCTTTACTCTCTCTATTTCTTCAAAACTATTTTATCTTCAATTTCACGATATTCAGAATAATCGTCGGCACGTCTGCCGGACAGGATTCAATTCCCCACCCACACGTTGTTGCCTGTCGGTGATCATCTCACCTCGTGAAATCATAACGCTTTCCCTTCTTCACATGCCCTCTCTCTCTCTCTCTCTCTCTCTCTCTCTCTCTCTAGGTTTCCTCCATTTCGTCCTTCCCCATCCTCGCACCAAAGTCTTATCTCCTCCACACCATTCATACAGTTCGGTTGAAAAATGGTTCCTACCTGCTCAACCGAAATCCAAAATCCCAAGAAACAAACCAAAGCACCCACAAATTTCGTGAAGAGCACCATAAATTCAGTTAGGATCCACATTTCTTCACACCCTCGTTTCTGGCTGTTCATCGCTTTCCTCTGGATCCAAGCCCTCATCATTTCCATCGCCCGCACTCCGCCGCCGTGCTTCCCCGACCGCACCGCCCCCATCCCCGTCTCCCTCTCAGTTCCCGTCGACCCCCTCCCCGTCCGCTACCTCCCACCCCATGACGACGCCGTATCCAAGAACGCCACACCACCACCCCCGCCTCGCTACACCGACGAATGCCCGTCCGGCAGAATCTACGCTTACGACCTCCCTTCCATGTTCAACAGAGATTTGGTCCTCCACAATTGCACCGACCTGCAGACATGGAACTGGGAATGCGGCATCATCGCCAACCACGGCTACGGCAAGGCCTCCACCGAGCTCCGCCGGATCTTGCCGGAGGACCTGCATAAATCGTGGTACCACACGAACCAGTTCACCCTGGAGGTGATATTTCACCACCGGATTCTGAAGCACAAATGCAGGACAACGGAGCCGGAATTAGCTACAGCATTCTACATACCGTTCTACGCCGGGCTCGCGGTGGGGAAGCACTTGTGGAAGAACGACACCTCCCTGCGCGACAAGCAGTGCAAGATGATGCTCCGGTGGGTCAAGAATCAGGAACACTGGAAGAAATCCAACGGCACAGATCATTTCACGACGATAGGCAGAATCACATGGGATTTCCGACGGCTGACCGACCCGGGAAGAATATGGGGCTCCAGTTTCCTGAACATGCCCTCCATGCAGAAGGTCACCCGCTTCATCGTAGAGAAGTACCCCGGAGATGAGATGGATGTTAGTGTACCTTACCCCACCGGTTTCCACCCCAAGACGAGAGATGACCTGTTCCAGTGGCAAAACTTTGTGCGCAGCTACAATCGCTCCAACCTGTTCGCGTTCATTGAGGCCAAACGCAGCTGGCCCGACAATGACTTGCGCGGGGTTCTGATGGATCACTGTTACAAAGAATCGAGCTCGTGCCAGGCCGTGGACTGCACTGTCAGCGAGTGCTTAACGAATTCAACTGTGACCTTGAAGCCATTGTTGGAGTCTGAGTTCTGTTTACAGCCGAAGGGGGATACTTTTACGAGTAGGTCAGTTTTCGACTGTATGATTGCTGGTTCGGTGCCGGTTTTCTTCCAGAAGACAACCGCATACGAGCAGTATGAGTGGTTCTTGCCCGCTGAACCGGAGAGTTACTCTGTTTTTATAGACTCCAAGGAAGTGAGGAGTGGAAAGGTGTCTGTGAAGCAATTTTTGATGAGGTATAACAAAGAGGACATTCAGAGGAAGAGAGAGAGAGTGATCGAGACTATTCCCAAGATAATTTATGGGAAACCAAATGGAGGAGTGAAGAGTTTCAAGGATGCTTTTGATGTTGCTCTTGATGCTGTTTTGGAGAGGATTAAGGAGGAGAAAGAATGGGCTGACTTCTTGAGATAACTGAGGTGAGGATTTCTGGGTTCCTCAGTTATGAGAAGTATTGGATTGCTAAAATTGCTCGGTTTCTTCCAGAATTCTTCACAAGAATCAGAGATGAAACTTTAAAGTTGTATTTAGAGTGATAATTTGATCATTTCTTTGAGCTATGGTAACGTTTTCCACGTACAGAAATGTGTGTCATGTCATAGTTCAGCACCAGAAACGCTGGCTGCAAAGTGCAAGCCCAAGAAAATACATCAATCATGGGATAAGCTTTATAATATTTTTCGCCAACATAGAAAGCTAATGATACATAAACCTTATTGTCCACGTTTCCAAATACAAATGATACTTCTTAAGATCAATCATATCATTACCAAACCCAAAATAGATCAAATGATGGGCAAAGATTGTTATGTATCCAATCAATACATAGTAAAGCAACTCATGAACCACCTTCCTAAGGTAAATTGGGCAAACTTCAAGTAAATTGTACTCGAGAACAGGTACCCCCTATCTACAAAGCTATTCTGCTTCCTTGTTATAGCAGATACAAGAACTACAGCCATAACAAGTAAACCCACTCCGGTCACTAATAACCATTAAACAACAAGAGTAGACAGGATACATATGTGATTACAAATAGTGACCCATAGACAAAATAAAAGCATGGGACAGTAGTAAAAGTATCTGCTCCACAATAAATAGATTGAATACATCATCAAACATATAAGGCTTGCTGAGCATGAATTGTTTCTGCCTGCATAGGAAGTTAATAATAATACACAAACCTTTGTCACATTTCAAAACTCGTGTGGTACTTCAATTGAACATACTCATCCTTGCATGGAGGCATCAGATACAATAGTTTACTCGTAAAATAGACGGATAGCAAAATGTTATTGGAATAATATGGATACCAACTGGCACATAACCAGATCGTGCATAAAAACAGAGAGTGTTTGAAGATTCATCCAAACAAGGAAATGCTTGTTAAACATACTAATGTTGCCATTTTCCAGGATACCAACAATCACCAGATAGAACCAGAACTTTGAATAATCAAAATGGACATGCCTTCACAATGACCACAATCAGAATTTATGGCGTTTCTCAATTCAAATTAAAAGTCTGAGCTTCACCACAAGGATATAAGCCAAAGTAAGCTCAATACTATGAGGGAATGAACTTTAAACGATTCATCATGTCAGGAAAGAGCAAACCATCACTTCCATAGTTAAAAAGGGCAGCTAACAACCACTGGATTAAGTCGAATTAGTCTTGAACAGTAAAATTGTTGAAACAGATGAAACACAAAAAGATTCCTAACTACCCGGAGACCTAAGAATGCAATAGTCCAATCCCTTCAAGGGTAACAAATTACTGTTGAGCTACATGCATTTGAATTATCCAGCCAACCACAAGAAGTTCCAAAAAATATATTTTATGTAAAAATTAGCTGTGAGGGATGGCATCATTGTCGAAACCTATGAAAGCACTAGCTTGAGCACTGAACCTTTTGCATGGCGACTTAGGTGCATCTTTTCCAGATATTAAACATTAAAAAGACACACCAAAAGCACTTAAAAATACTAACCACGCGAGTTCTTCTCCCAAGCATAAAGAATGCCTGTTATTTATATCAATAATTCCACAAAATAGATACAGGATGTTTCATGACAAAAGAAGAAAATCAAATCATTCAGCTTGAAAACTGTATGGAGTAACCAGCTTACTTGCTATCAAGGGCAGTGACATCCTCATTTTCCTAATCCCTTTGGGATTGACATGATTTAAGCACCACTACACTGGCAGGGCCACGTTCAAAACTTGATCCCGTACTAGATTGACCAACTACAGCAGTAATACCTGGCCTATGAATCAGTTTGTTTAGACTGAAACGGAAAGAGAAGAGACAACCCGATGGAGTTAAAATTTACTCGGAATTGCATCAATTCATTCAAGCTCCAATACAATTTTCATGCATTGGGATGCCATATGCACGACTTATATCAATTATATTACCATTCAATTTAACAATCAATAACATCACCTTGATTTACCATACTCGTATAGTAGCATGTATCACATTTTGCTAGGATACAAAAGAGCCAATTGAGCAACTATTACTTAATTTTCTGTACCTTTCCTTTCACGATTTCAACAAAAATAATAAACTAAGGCATACTATAGCCTTCAATCCCAGAACAATTACCATACATGTCACCGAGGAACTAGAGTTAAATCTTTTCATTCACCACAAGTTTAGGTCGATTTTTACCTACAGAAGCCACTAGTTCAGATTGAATATTGATATCTTTGTTCTTTAGCTACAAGCACTATGTCCAGTATCACAATTACCTTCTCCACATCCATCTCCATAGGAATTTTAAATGCTGTTTCTACATATGAATCACAATTATTTGACAGATAAAGATGGAAGGTTTAAGAAGGTTTATCTTAGAGAATTCAACACAAGTTTCTGGTGTTCAGAAAAGCATTCTTCGTGAATAACAAAAGCAAACGGGAGAAGATATTGAAACAAAATGGGCAAGAAAAGTACATGTGACAAATATAAATAAAGCTCAGTATGCATACGTAAGAAGAATATTGCAACTAGCAGACCCCTGTGTATCATCTATCTCATTTAAGATAGGAAAACCCACCGAAGAAACAAGAAGGGAACCTGATGGGCTCCAAGCACAAGCACAAACCTACAGCACAGGAAAGTGTGCAGTTTTATTGATGTACTTTAGGAGTGCAGAAACAGATCAACCAAAGACCATAGAAGCAATCCAAGTCAGATATATTTCTACCTAAATGAAAACATCTGAGCTAGGTATCTCAATAGGATGAGATGTTGAGTATCAGATATATCCATGATGCCTCGCTCAACTACCATGATTCGAGATCAGAAGTGATATTGATGGATAAACCAATCACAGATCATATATCTTTATGTCCGAGACCACAAAGAATTTACCATCTATATCGCTGGTACTGATCAGATGACATACAAAGGTCATGACAAAAATAGAAGATAACCAACTTAGTTGACTTTGAGATGTAATCTATCAAAAAATTTTAGCAATGGAGTCAAAAATCTATTGTAGTCACACTAAATTTATACACATCATGATAGCAAAACTATACAGGACATATGCAAAGAACAAAGAATTGTACCTATTATGAACTAAACATTCCAATCCACAACATGATCAGAAGGATGAAATGACGCACTTGAGTAATCATTCATTGTTAGACAAGATGGAGTTATGCCCAAGACAATCCCTTCCTTTTTTCTTTCTTGTTGTACATCTTCCTTGAGTTATTACTGATACCTCGGTTGTTCTGAACCTCTTTGCTTCTTTCGTATCCGTTTACTACCCTTTTCAACTCTGTTTTTACTTTCTCTCTGGATATCCTGTTTCTCCCTATCCCTTCTTGCTTTATCTTTCACATGGCAGCTTGCTCCTTCACTTTCTTTCTCTAATTCCTTTCCTACAGCCAGATGTCTATTTTTCTTCTTCTCTTTCACAATTTTCTGCAATTCATCAATATCTTTTGTAATGAGATCCATAGGTTGCAGAAGACAGAAATCTTCATCTTCATCATTCTTGTCCTGATCAACATAGAGCAAAACAAACATTCATCAGGAAAAGATAATCCTTATTTTGATGTTACAAAGACAAATGGATAAAAATTCCTGGATTGCATAGTAGCTGACATTACTCAAATTTGCTTGCATCTCTGTGTACTCTAGTCCTTTCTGCATAAGTTTGACCAGAGCTGCAGGTGGAACCGAATCGCCATCAATGGGGGACTTGTCAACACCAGCCTCAAAGCCAAAGGTAAAAGCTGTATGTGTAAAACCTACAACAAACAGTCATGAAAAATTACCCAAGAGAAGTGGGGAATCCAAAGTCAAGCTACATATAGACAGCATTACTTTCATTCATTGTTCTTTTTTCTTCATGTTTAAACTTGGGGAACAACCTGATTCATAAAAGAACATGAAATAAACTAATATGAGACCTTCTATGCATAGTGCATAAACCTAGACTAAGGCACAACTAACTTACCCACAACGAGTCATCCAAAAATACAGAACAGATATCACTCTGTACAGTAACTAACGCTTTCCACGTTATAAAAAAGGGGCAAAAACCATTATGGTAATCGAGTTTTTACCGATACATTAGTTTCTACAAATGTTCTAATCGTTAACTGAGTTTTTCCTGTACCAAGTTGGTGCATATTAATGGATTACATCGAATTTTCTACCTGGACTTTTTTATAATGACAGGATTAACTTCTATCACTATCATAATTTTAAATATTCCTTTAAATTTTCAAAATCGAATAAATGGATTCTATCACACTAAACTAACAATAGCCAACAATAAGCAACAGATAAGAGTCATAAGACCATACTTAAATAAACAAAAATCTTTTACGTACTTGATAGAGAGCGCGATTAATCAAAAAGGTAACCCTGAAGCAGATTCCAAGATTAAGATGTTCAGTATCCCCCAAGTATATTTATAATTTTAATTTTAGTTTCTTTCTTCATTAATCCTTTTATTCTACTTATATAGGGAAATATCCTAGTGAGGTATTAAATTTGATGAAATGAAGTATAAAACGAAAGATTAAAAATCAAATCATCAAGTCACAGGCACTCTTGCAAGTTGCAACTAGCATCCTAAAAACTAATAACATTCAGAATACTAGAAGGTGAGTAGGGCAGAAAGTACCGATGACTTCAAAGAACTAGTGAATTTCCCCAAACCAGCAAATCGATTATAACTCAAATGAATAATCATTCACAAGTCCTAAACCAACAAGCTCACGTTACTATAACAAAAACAACCAAGATTTTGCCCAATTTTCACGGGGATTCAAGAAAAATTTACACTCCGGAAAAATAAACGTCAAGAATTCGACAGCACAAAAGAAGAAACCCTATTTAGAACACACAGAAGGGTTTCTTAAAAACTCTGAATCGCAACCTAATTCGACATCAATTTCGAAACTACAAACACGTATATAGGTGCGCGTTAGTGCGTAAGTGTGTAGATACTGAGATAAATGTGGATATCTATTTAGAATCACGCAAATATAGATACACACACACACACACCAGTGGAGAGTTAACCTGATTCTTGGAGATAACGGAATATGATGTAATTCAACTCTACGGAGGTGATAGAATTGGAAGCCATTAACGCGGAAACAATTTCTTGTGTATCATGCGCAAATTTCAGTTCAAATCTCGAGCGGCACCTTCGACTGCAAAATTATTAAGCACAGTATTTTCCGCTGTGATTATATATATACACGCACGCGCACACACACGCATATATATATATATATATACAGCCATCAATTTTGTTTTAGTGATTTCATTAAGTATCGTAATTATCCCTTAATAATCTATAATAAGATTTATCGAAAGAAATCATTTAAAATATCAGGATCAATTTTTAATTAACTATTAATATCGTTAAAATAAAATCGAACAGCGGATGACAGAGCCTCAACCTTGCTTTACCTTGAGGACTTGTTTGACTTTGAATCCTCGCGGAATCGTGGGCTTTTAACAATGAGGGCCTGTGAACGGGCCGGAGTGAAACTGATTCGGACTCGGTATTTGATATCCGAATTCGACCCAACATCAGACAGGGTAGTGTATACCAATATCAAAATCGGGGGAGTACACCTCTGCCACGTCGCAGTTTGAATCTCCCACTACACAACAGTGTTATGTCTCATTCTCCATTCATCAATACACGACACATATTGATGAACGATTGAGATAAGGAAAGAAAAAAATTTATAATATAAGAAAATTTTTAAATATTCTCTTTCCTTATCTCAACTGTTCATTAATGCATATATCGTGTATTGATGAGTGGAGAAAGAGATGTAGTATTGTTGTATAGCAGAGGATCCGAATTGGCCACGTCAATGCTAATGTAAGTTGAGAACCAATCGTGCAACGCCACCTGAAAGAAGATCACACATGTTGCACCATTCGCCTGTTGCCATGTGTCTCTATTTTCTCCGACCTCGAGGAGATCTCCAGCCCCATGGCCCTTATGCACAAGAGTCTCCTCGAACAGTTGTTGATCCTTTCGATGAGGGGTCTCGCTCCTCTTCGGAGTGGTCCCCTTGAATAAATGTTTCTAACAAAACGAGTGCGCTCGACTTCTCCACTATTATGTGTCAGATAATATATCCTATATGTACCCTAGCCTAACTCATCCTCCTCCGACTACTATAAATAGTAAGTCGTCACTATTCACAAGGGTACGCTTTCTAAATTCACACTTCATACATCACATTACATCACCTTCCAATTACCCGCTCGAATACTGACTTGAGCGTCAAAGGATTTTCGCCAGAAACACTTCCGACTAGGCTCATGTGTGTTTCATCTTTGCAGAGTAGGGATCCGACCAACATTCAGATACCTTTGCCCAGAGATAGGAGTGCTTATGCTCGAAAACAGATTTCGACCAAATTAAACAAATAACAATTAAAATTTTAAAATCAAACAGCAACTGATGACTTTAATGCATTATATTAAAATAAATAAAAATTGATGTATATACATATGACATTGATACATCTTTTTTATCACGCAAAATGTCTCAAACACATTCAAAATAATGCGCTATTTATAATCACAAATAGTGTCTTCTATTTAAAATTTTTATAATACTGTGCGCGTGTGTATATACATGAGATTATTATTTTAATAAAATATAATATTAAACTTTGAATATGGATCTTTAACTGGGCACATTGCTTAATTTTAAATTCGATCAAATATTTTAATTATTAATTAAAAATTTTCAAACTCAGTTCGGACTTGAGAGTCAATTTCAAATTAAATCTGCCCCATTGATCGTCTAGTTCTACGTCTCTTTTTCGTAAATGTTATCACGGCTGGATAAACCGGCATAATCTGCTACATATTTTGGTTTCAAAGACATGGGTTAGCCCAACATAACTAGGGCCATCTGTCAATTATTATTTAAGCATCCAGAGTATGTAATAACCACGTGACATCTTTTGGTTTTTTCAGTATCTCATTTTTTTTTTCAAATGTATCTTATTAGAACTCGAACTTTAGTCCCTAAACTTCTCATGTTTTTACCCCTTTCATTCCTTAAACACGCACCTGTCCATTTGGCCAAAAGCTCCAGACAATATCTCACATTTCTATTTTTTTTTTTCTCATAGACCTCTTTCACTAATAAAGTGTTTTTAATTTATTTTTTTTCCTTCTCTCTCCTCTATCAATATATATCTTTTAGCATTTTCTTAACTTTTTTTGTTATTTATTTGTTAATCTTGTAATTTTATTTTTATTTTAAACTATTTTCAAAAATAAATTTAATAAAATAGATAATAATATCATTCAAAATATATATTTATGTATAAAATTCAATGAGTATTTCAATTTTACATTCAAAATATATAATTAAATTATATTTTATTTTTACTTTACACACATATCATGTATTCCGGACCAACTAGTATGTATTAGTGAAATATGAAAACTGCCCAGCTATTAGAAAAAGTGGTATCTTCAACATTACCTTTTGAAATATAATTTTTCACACATAACATGCATATATACTATCAAGAACAAAGCCAGAGAGGTGTGAGGGTTTTGATCGCTCCAAAGTTTGTATCGAATTAAATTCTACATTATTCTTTGAAAAATTAAATTTCACTCCCCCTAAATCATACAAATATTGTTAATATTTTATAAAATCTTGATCTCCCCCCAAACAAAAAGTTTTTGACCTCCTATATATAGTATGGATAAGATATAAACACTATATAGAAAGAAAGATCTCGACTGCAATACAATATGGCCTGAATATCCGTAGTACAGGGCACAATTGTAGTTTTTGTTTCTGTCTGCTCATGCCGATTTAAAATTTATTTTTTAAGGACTTGATTGGTTATTTATTTATTTTTTTTTTTGAGAAACTCGTATTTACGAGGAAATTGAAGGCAATCGGGCGTCATTTTCTTCTCACGGGAACGGAGACTTTTCAGTAAATTACGTATGAAAATAGAACTTTTTGAATCCGAAAATGTGTGGTGTGAATTGTGAAATATTTCTCTTCAATTTCGGAAGTTTCGTAATCCTAAAACGAGTTAACCAATTAGCTATCGGCGGCTGGTCCATCAAATCTAAATGTAGGCATCCAACCCAGTCTTTATCTACTTTGAATCAATCAAACTTACCAAGAAAACTCCAAAATTAATAAATTCTCTCCCCGACACGAGAGAGATCACAATCATCACTCCATTTTATGTCATGGGGAGATAACACTACTTATCTACAATGTACAAACACCTCTTGGGAGTTGGGACTTAGTATCGCACTAGAGGGTACAATCATTCTACTTCAATTCATATCTAACGAAATGTTATATGTATTTTTTAAAAATTTTAAATTTCATATCCCATGCTACTAAACAATCAAAATAAATTCAAATAACTTATAAAAACAATTTAATCACGTCCTTTAAACTGAATTTTCCGACTTCCCCGACAACCATTCAAATATTAGCTAAATGTCAATGAGGAGATAAAAACAAGGGACATCAATTCAAATGCCCATTTTGTTGTTGAAAGTTCTAGCAGTCTTTTCGTCCAAGAATGAACTAATGTCTTAGTGTGACTCCTAATATTTATACCTCTAAATATACATGTATAGTTCGATGGGAACTTACATATTACAATTCATTTATAGACCAAACAAAAAGAAAAACACATCATAATTCACAGAACAAGCATGGAAACAAGCTGGCTATACGCTCTCCTCTCACTCCTCATACTCGTTATCACACTCAAATTTTCAGCAAAAGGAAAAAGAAAACTACCACCAAGTCCCACACCGGCACTTCCGGTACTAGGCCACCTCCACCTCCTGAAATTCCCTCTCCACCGCACCTACCACAACCTCTCTCAAAAACTAGGCCCCATCTTCTCGCTCCGTCTCGGCACCCGTCTCACGGTGGTGGTCTCCTCCCCAGCCATCGTCGAGGAATGTTTCACCAAAACCGACGTCGTCCTAGCCAACAGGCCTCGTTTCATCATCGCCAAGTACGTGGGATACAACTATAAATCTCTCGTGGCTTCCCCGTACGGTGATTATTGGCGCAACCTTAGGCGTCTCACCACAGTTGAAATATTCTCCTCAGCTCGGCTCAATGCGTTTCAATCCATTAGGCACGACGAAGTCAGGCTTATGCTGAAAAATATTTACAGAGACTCGTCTCAGGGATTTGCGAGAGTTGAACTTAGATCCATGTTTACTGACCTGACTTTCAATAATATCATGAGGATGGTTGCTGGGAAAAGATATTTTGGAGAGGATGCTAAAGATGAGGAAGCAAAGAAGTTTCAAGAGCTTATTGATGAGGTCTTCGCCCGGGCAGGGATATCGAACCCGGCGGATTTCTTCCCGGCGTTGAGATGGATTGATTACAAAGGATACGAGAAAGATTTGGCGAGGTTATTTGGGAAGATGGACGCGTTCCTGCAGGCTCTGGTTGACGAGCACAGGCGAGATAAGGGTAGAAACACCATGTTGGATCATTTGCTTTCTTTTCAAGAGTCGGAGCCTGATAGCTACACTGATGAAGTCATCAAAGCTCTTATGACTGTAAGTTTTAACAGCCAAATTGTTCTACGATGTTGCGATAGAACTAAAACGATAGTCTCTGTTCCGATAGCGAACAGAGTGATGACAATATGATCAACTCTCTTTATTTTCATATGAAACAGGTTATGCTACTAGCTGGGACAGACACATCATCGGTGACAATAGAATGGGCAATGTCTGCTCTGCTCAACCACCCTGAAAAGCTGGACAGGGCCAGAGCCGAGATAGACAATCTTGTCGGCAAAGACCGCCTGATCAACGAATCAGACATCTCCAAACTTCCATACCTTCAGCATATTATCTCCGAGACTTTTCGACTATTCCCAGCGACACCATTGCTAGTACCACACGAAGCCTCAGCCGATTGCAAGATTGCAGGATACGACATACCAAAGGGAACAATCTTGCTCGTGAACGCATGGGCCCTTCACCGGGACCCCACGGTTTGGGATGATCCCATAAGCTTCAAGCCCGAGAGGTTTGAAGCTGGAGAAGTGGGACCACCAAAGCTGATGCCATTCGGCATGGGCCGGAGATCGTGCCCGGGTAGCGGGCTGGCACAGCGGGTGGTGAGCTTGGCCTTAGGATCTCTGATACAATGTTTCGAGTGGCAAAGGATTGATGAGGCCTTGATAGATTTGACAGAAGGGAAGGGGTTGTCTATGCCCAAAGTTGTGCCATTGGAGGCCAGGTGCAAAGCACGTGATGTGCTTGGAAATAGTCTTCAAGTAGCAGCAGCTTGAAATTAAACTTGAAATGGAGGATCAGATTAAAATATGCCCCATTTGATAGCTCTAGTTCTGTGTTTTGTATCTGTTGTCATGGCCTGAATAAATGGTTTTGATGACCAGTCCACCATGCCATTGCTTATGAATTATGACCTTGTGGCCTACGGTGTAACACCAAATAACTAGGACATCTTTATGTATGCTAAGATATGCTTAGGTGTCTTTAGTCCGATGGTAAAGTTAGGTTTCATTACTGTGAGGTCAAGCATTAATCTATTAAATAACAGTTCATGATCTAGCATTTAGCAGCTCATTTGTATTTGATAATTTATAATGTTAGGATGCCGATGGAATTAAGTGATATATTTATTTTAAATAAACGATAATAAATAATAAAATAATAATAAATAAATGAAAATTAAATGACATAATTATTTATATAATTCGACTAACAACAAATCTATACTTACAGATAAAGAGGAGCGATTTCATTATAACAAATTTTGTATGAAATTATAATAATTAAAAAAATTATTCTCTAATTAAATTCAACACTCTTAAAAAATAATTTCACATTTCACGCAAAAAATTATCTTTCAAGTAATTTTCAGTTCTCTCAATTTGCTCACACTTTAGCTCTCTCCGTTGGCACACATTCTAAAATGTTCGATGTACCATTTTATAGCAAATTTGTAGCACACATTTATTGACAAACTTGTTGCAAATCTTCATCTGCCGCCAAATGTATAATTAATTTAGAGACAAGCATGCTATTCTAGTCCACCAAGCATGCAATTCAATTAATTTTCGGACAACAAATGCTTCTACATTAACGTGCCAAGATTTGAATGGATTCAAGTCATTTTCACAACATTTAATAATTGATGTCATAAGAATTTCTTAGCTATTTGATAGAATTACGACCGTGTTCGATTTCAAAGTCTTTAGCGTGACCTTTTGAAAACGTAACATGTATATGGCCCACCAAAAGATTTTACTGAAAAATAATATACTTGCTAAGACTGGGGTTTTAGTATAAAATTCATACGGTATAAAATTGGCCGATTGAACTGGAAAGGGCAGTTTTCGGGCCTTTTTACTTTCAAGTCGGCGTATCGTGCACTCAACACAAGGACCGGACGACTTGGTGACCCAATGACTAAGTGGAGCTGGATTTGGAAGTTGAATTGCACAAACAAGATCAAATATTTCATTTGGTTTTTCTATCACCAAAGCCTCCTCACTAATGGGCTTCGTTTTGATAGGAAGCTGGCAGCGGATGATCTTTGTGCCCGATGTCAGAGTGCGAGGGAGAATATAATGCACCTCTTACTCCACTGCCCAAAGGCTAAACGGACCTGGGAATTCTTGATCAATCCCACAGAATGGTATCAATGCCTTGCGCAGGATGATGAAGGCTGGTTTGAGGCCAACTTACGGGGGACTTTTAAAAACGTTTTCATTTCGGAATGCGATTGGCAGACGGTTTTCCTTGCTGCAATATGGACCATCTGGAAGTCAAGAACCACCAAGTTTTCCAACACAAGGATGAGAATATCAAGGAAACCATTTGAAACATTAAATGGCTTATAACCGATATCATGCAAGCTCTTCCGCGGACCAAGAAACAATGCCCGTGCAACACAGAGCCACTATGTGGAAGAAACTGACTGGAGGATGGGTGAAACTTAACACGGACGGAAGCGTTAAAAAGGAGTGTGATTCTGCAGCGGCTGGAGGCATCATCCGAGATGATAACGACGGCTGGATTACAGGGTTCTCAATGGGGTTAGGGGAGGTCCCGATTAATATAGCAGAACTCCTTGGGCTGAGAGAAGGACTACACATTGCATGGGAGAGAAGATTCCAACGTACCGAGGTTGAGCTTGATTCCAAAGTTGTGAAGAACCTGATTGAACATGCGGACACAAACACACACCCCTATGGGCCAATAATCGAAGATTGTAGAACCTTGTTCAACATGCTGTGGGAAACTAAATTCACACATACAAAACGAGAAGGGAACAGTTGTGCTGATTTTTTAGCAAAAATGGGACATGACAGTGAGTACTCCACGACACTCTGGGAGGTACCAGACTCAGAGCTTTAGGACTTAATCCTTAGTGACTTAATCAGCTGTTCTACGTGAGTAACCCACTTCTAGGTTTTTTTCTCCCTTTTGTAACCCCAAAAAACAAAAAAATAAAAATAAAAATAAAACTTTAGTAACAATCATTTCCGTGCAATTAGCACAGAAGAAAAATCTTCTCCAAGCTCCCCTTCAGGCTTCAAGCACTATTTTGGATCTTTTGTTATGTGTTATAGTTTCAAGCTCCCCAATAATTACGTCTACACCCCCTGAGGTTTGGTGTAATTACCTATATATCCCTTCACATTTGACTATTTACAATTAGACCCCCTTCACATTAGCGTTGTTAACAAATATCCCCTTCCGTTAGTGGCCGTTAGGGTTTTCGGCTACGGACGTTAGTTTTTATTTGCAAACTCCCGAAAATACCCCTCCGTGAGTGAAATTAATTGGCACGTTTTTTGACTATTTGTCTGACTATAATGCCCTTACGGGTGCAAAAGTAATTTTCAAGAACTTTAAGGGGTGTAAATGTAAGTTTAAAAAAAATCAACAAAATATTCAAATAATTCTTATAAAATAAATTTTATCTCATATCAAAATATACATATAAGTTATGTTATTATTTTTATACTTTTTTATAATAAAAAATTTTATTTTTCTAAATTTTCATTCTTTCTACTTTTTTTTTTTCCATTTTTTCCCTTCTTCCTTACAAATAATTAAAAAATATTAAAATAATTAATTTACTTTTTTTTTCACCCCCAATAATCACCTTCATCATCTCCTTCCCTTCCAACTCCAAGCCCCATCTCCACCTTCTTCTGCCCCCCACCTTCAGATCTCACCTCAAATTTCTCAATGATGTCAAGATCAAATTTTTTTTTTGAAGTTTTTTTCTCTGAAGTTTTTTTCTCCTCGATGGTCGATCCCGGTCAAAATTGGCCTCCTCACACCTTCTCGTTTGTCCTTCTCTCTCTCTATGTATGTGTGTGCGAGTATGACTATATGTGTATGTGTGTGTGAGTGTGTGAAATGTGTGCGTCTATGTGTGAGTATTAGTGTGTCTTTTGTGCGTTGCGTATGTGTGTTATTATGTCTATATATATTATATACATGTATATGTATACGTATATATAATATATATGATGTGTGTACATATATATATACTTATGTAATATGTTATTTAATTTATAATTTTTAGTTTAATATTATATTTTTATATTCATGAATTAATTTGGACCATTGATTCTTTTAATCAAGATTTAATCACTCATAATAATTACGTCTACACTCCTCATATTCGTCAAATGTGAGGGGGTGTATCGGTACTTACACCAAACCTCAGGGGGTGTAGACATAATTATCCCTAAATTTATATTCAATTGGGGGTATTTTTGGTACAACAAAAAAAATGTTAAGTTTGGCTATTTTGGGAGGTTAAAAAATGAGAGTAAAAAAGTAATTTCACGAAAACCGTCAGGGTTTCAAAAATTATCATGTTATAGGGGGTCTAATTTTAAATAGTCAAATGTAAGGGGGTGTATCGGTAATTGCAATAAATCTCAGGGGGTGTAGACGTAATTAGCCCAAATTTATAATCAAATATATTTTCTTTTCTAAAAAAAGAATATTTGATACCCTCAAGTAAGATTAATTGGTGACTTTCAATCCTTAACTGCTTCCGATTAATTTCATGGTCCATTGATTCTTCACATGAATGGCATTAAGGTGCAATATATATATATATATATATATATGTGTGTGTGTGTGTGTGTGTGTCCTCATTTGCAAATAACATTTTTCTACCGATCATAACTTAATTATTCATTTAGATCTAATTACTTTTTATTAATAAATTTTGACCGGCCACCAGAAATACAGGAAGTACTATTAGTATCCGAGGCGCCCCTAATTCTAGGTGACACTAGCTAAATGAATGAGAAATTACTTTTTATTAATAAGTTTTGACCGGTCACCAAAAATACAGGAAGTACTACTAGTAGTATTCTAGCCGCCCCTAATTCTAGGAGACGCTAGCTAAATGAACAAGAAATTACTTTTTATCAATAAGTTTTGACCGGCCGCCAGAAATACAGGAAGTACTGCTAGTAGTATCCCACCGCCCCTAATTCTAGGTGCGCTAGCTAATGTAGACTTGTTCATTTAATGCATCTCAAACAAATTGATTCGGAAAAGCACAGTAGTTATCCATTCTCATAATTTGATATTAGTTTATTTTTACTATATAGTAATTTATATTTTTTATTATTTAACGATATATAATTGCAATAATTTATTTTTTATTTGGGTTGTATTTGATAATAATATAGAATTGTATATAATAACGGAATTATTAGATACATATTCTATATAGTGGCAAGTATTATTTCCACTACTAGAATACTATTTTTTGTGACCGAAATCATCTAGTCAAAAAAAATAGAAAATTGTGGCCGCTTTTACTCAAGAATGAAAATATTTTTGTGACTGCCAACTAAATCACAAAAACCAACATTTCGGTCAATAAAAAAATGAAAAATAAATTTTTATTTACTTACATTCAAATTATTGTCAATTTTTTAAAAAAAATTATCAAAAAGAAATTTATTAATGTCACTGCAACTTTGTAACTGAAACAATATTTTTTCTAATGAAACAAGATAGTTGTGACCGATATTTCAGTTATAAAAAACTTTCATTTGCTAATCAAACTTTTATGACCGATTTTTTGGTCACTAAATTTTTCATTCAAGAAAGAACTTTGCGATCGAAGTTTTGGTCACCAAAAAGCTATATCTTTTAATAACTTTTGTGACCGTAAAATTGGTCACAAATTTTCTTTCTCATTTCAAAGACGATTGTGATCGAATTTTCGGTCACACATTAAAAGAATATTTGTGACCGAAATATCGGTCACAAATGTTTTTCCGTGGAAGATATTTGTGACGGAATTTTCAGTCACAAAAAAACCACATCTTTAATGAAAATTGGTGACCAAAAAATCAGTCACAAAATGAATTCACCAACTATTATATAATTTTGTGACTGATTTTTTGGTCACAAAACAATCTATTTTTTTAAAATTTTTTATGTTAAAAAACTTTTGTGACCGAATATTCGGTGACTAAATTTTAAGTACATAATAGAATTTTGTGATTGAAATAGCGGTAAATTTTTGGTCACAAAATGTTTTTTCATATGAAAGACGTTTGTGATTGAATTTTCGGTCACAAAAAATCCAAGTCTTTGAAGAAATTTTGTGACCAAAAAATCGGTCACAAAATATTGTGTCCACAACTATATAATTTTGTGACCAATTTTTCGGTCACAAAACAATCTATTTTTTTTTTTCATTTTCATGTTTAAAAATGTTTGTAACCGAATATTCAGTCACTAAATTTTTAGTGCATGATAGAATTTTTGTGACCGAAATATCTGTCAGAAAATGTTTTTTCATATGAAAGAAGTATGTGACCGAATCTTCGGTCACAAAAATTTGTATCTTTGAAGAACTTTTGTGACCGAAAAATTAGTCACAAATTTTTTTTCCCATTTGAAGGAAGATTGTGACTGAATTTCGGTCACAAAAAATCCATGTCTTTAAAGAAATTTTGTGGTTGAAAAATCAGTCACAAAATGAATTTGCCAACTATTATATAAATTTGTGACTGATTTTTCGATCACAAAATAATCTTTTTTTTTTTCATTTTGTATGTTTAAAAACTTTTGGACCAAATATTCGGTCACTAAATTTTAAGTACATGATAGAATTTTGGTATTGAAATATCGGTCACAAAATATTTTCTTCCATTTAAAAGAAATTTGTGATCGATTCAATTGAATAACGGTATTTATTATTTAATTCAATTAAATTAGGATAATTAATTGATTAAATTGAATAATTAGGAAAATTTAGTAATTAGTCCAATTGAAATTGGAAATTGAGTAATTAGTCCAATTGAAATTGAAAATTGAGTAATTTGTTTAATTGAATTGGCGGGATTGAGCTATTGGTCAAGTGTGAATTGAGGGAATCGAGTAATTAATTGGTTCAATTAATTTGGGGGGTTTGAGTAATTAATTGAACAAACTGAATTGTGGGAATTGAGTAATTAGTCCAATTGAAAGAAGATAATTTGAGTAATAATAATTGAATTGGGAAAATTGAGTAATTGATTCAATTGAAATAAGGAAATCGAGTAATTAGTCAAACTGAGATGTGGAATTTGAGTGATTGGGCCAACTCAATTAGGAGTATTGAGTAATTAGTCCAATGAAATTGGGGAAAATTTTGTAATTGGTTCAATTGAATTAAGAGAATCGATCAATTTATTCAATTAAGTTAGGAAAATTGAGTAACTAATCCTATTGAATTCAGGGGATTAAGTATTTGGGACAATATAGTAATTGGTTCAATTGAATTGAAAAAATTGAATAAATTGCCCAATTAAATTGAGAGAATTGAGTAATCAATCTCATTGAATTGGGAAAATTGAATAATTAGTTCAATTGTATTGTTGAAACTGAGTAATTAATCCAATTGAATTGAGGAATTTGAGTGATTGATCCAATTAAATTGAGATAAATAAGTAATTGGTCAAAATTGAATTAAGAGAATTGAATAATTAACATATTTAATTGAATAATAATTTTGAAATTTAACAAGTATTTTGGACACACATCTAGAAAATATAAATAATTAATTATTCAAAAACAATATTAGATATTTTAAATTTAATAGTAATTAAAAAAATTTGAATAATATTTATTAATGCCAAATTTTTTTTTCAAAAAAAAAATTGTAACCGAATTTTCGATCACAATTTGAGTAAAAAAATTGAGTTTTTAACTTAGGAAAATTTTCACTCTCCAACTCTCTCTCCCTCTACCTCAACAGGTACGCTCTCTCTCTCTTCTCTTCTCTCTCTCTCCCCCTCCCTCTCGCCGCGCGGCTGACCATCCTCCACATCAGGCACCGGCGGCGACTCCAAGCCTAGATCTGGGCCGTCGCCCCTCTTACTCGTCGGCGCCCCCACACCCACAACTCCTCTTCCCCGCCAGAGCTCCCCCCCCTCCCCCCACCACCACCACACACACACACACACATACACACAACATCTCTTCCCCCACCCCACCACCCCCAGTTATTTTTTATATTTTATTTATGTAGTTTTGGAAAAATATGAATATAGTCATGTAATTTCCTTTTTTTTTTGGTTGTTTGCATTGGATTTTAGGAGTAGAAACAAAATATACATTAGAAATGAGGCATTGTAAAGGTATGGTTTTTAGTTTGTGTTAAATATGATTTGTTGAACATGGTGTTTATATAATTGAAGTATTTATATTTAAGGTGTTTTTTATTGTTTGCATTAAGGTTATGTGACTTGATAATTGTCTCAAATTTATGGAGTAGTTTGTACCTTTTGATATAAATTTACGAGTTATAGTATGTGCGCATTTCTATGATTTGGGGGATTTGACTATGTTATTTGTAATATTTGTGCACTTACAAGTTTTAGAATAGATGTATGATTATAGATTTCCATGTGATCTTTGCCCTCGAAAGTTTGTCAAAATTCAAAATTTTGTTGTATCGGCTTTGGGTTTTCCTTATGGGATTTTGATAAATAGTTTTATGAGACGCTTATTACGATATCCAAGCTAATCTTAAATACATGATAAAATTATGAAATAAATTAATCTTTTAGACTCTTTAAGTTCAATTTTCAAAGTTCATTTATCTAGTTTTGATATTTCACCTTCAATGTTTTTTAAAATAAATAATTTTTTTTATTGAACTTACATAGTTTCACCTTAAAGTATTATGTGTAGCACATTTTGTAGCAAAAATTGAATATGTCAAAGTGGTTGATGAGGTAAGCTCAAAGTGTTGCCTACTCATTCACTTGAGTTTGAATCACACATAAAGCAAATTCTTTTTGGGACAGCAAGATTAAATTAATGGAATAGCAAGATCATATTACGGAAGTTAACAATTTTATTGCATTTTTTAACTTGCAAAAATTAGCTAAATTAGTATGATCAGTTTTTTATAGAATTGTGAGTACAATTGAACTAAGATAATTGTGTGATAATTTTTATAGAATATGGATATTTGTGTACATTGTAGTTGTATGTATAATAGATTTCTACCAAAATGAAAGGATTATACACGAATTTCTAGTAGGGTGAAACACCTTTTCTTGTTCAAGCTTTCATATGTCCCCACTCAAGAAAAAATAAGAAAGGTGAACGGATGTTTCTGAATGACTGTGCAAAAAATACTATTGTAAGTAATATTATATATCAACATGAGTAATATTTTTGAACTTGTATGTACTACTTGTTTGTTCTTGTTTTACGTATTTAATTTGTTTGTTTTTTTTTTTATTTTCTTTACATGTGGGAATCATTTCAAAACAAGTGGGTTGCTCTTGTAAGCAATGGCGTAGCTTCGAGTGAGAATGAGGATGTCTCTGAGTGTGAGAAGCAAATGCAGCCCCTTTCGTTGCATCATCGCCATCTAAAATGAGCAAGTTAATAGGTCAAAATAATTATGAGGGTGACGATGATGAGAATGACATATGATGTTTGACAACTATCTTGTTATTTCTATTTAGTGTTCTTATATGCATATATGTAGAAGATTTGAACAAGGTGATGTTTTTTGTGGACGAAGATATGACTTGATCAAGAATGATGGATAAATAATTTGGAGTTGATCATGATTTGTGGATGAATGTTTGCGATGTTTTATGATGATGAATATTGGCATATGCTTGGCGTTAGTTAATTTATTATTGGTATTATTTTCACATTAAATTTCAGGTTTTGAAAAAACAAAAAGAATTGGGAATTGACAAATTGAAATAGGAATTGATATGATTGGTCATGTTTGTGATCGAAAAAACAGTCACAAAAATCTTTGGTCTAAAATTTGTGATCGATTTTTCAGTCACAAATATAATTATCCAATAATTTACTTCTAAATTTTGTGACCGAAATTTCGGTCACTATTCTTTTCATTTTGTGATTGAAAATTTCGGTCACTATTCATTTATTCTATAACTAAAATTTCGGTCACAGAATGATAAGAATGGTGACTGAAATTTCGGTCATAGAATAAATATTTTGTGACCAAAATTTCAGTCACTATTTTTTTTTCATTATGTGACTGAAAATTCAATCACAATTCGTTTCATTCAGTGACTAAAATTTCGCTAACTATTCATTGATTCTATGATCGGAATTTTGGTGACTTTTCATTTTTTTTATGATCGAAATTTCGGTCACAAAATTAGTCGGTCACAGATTCAGCCACAAAAAACTGTGATGAAGGTTTTCGTGACCGATTTTTTCAGTCATAGGTTCGGTCACAGAATTGTTTTTGTGACTGATTTAAGCGAAAATCGATCACTAAAAACAGTTTTCTAGTAGTGTTCGTGAGATACCATTCATAGATTGTTTGGTAGTATTTTTTTTTTCCGTATGAATTATAAGAAAACTACCCAAAAGTCTTTTAATTTGCGTCTCTTTGCATAAATTTAAGAGTAATAAAGTAAATTATACTATTATTAATTCATCCCAAATCAATTGATTTATACATCTCATAAATTGATGCATTGAAATCTGGTTTGAGCTTTATAAAGAGTCGAAAAAATTTCTGTCAAATATGGGTGGGATACTCATATAATTCCAATCATAAATTCCTACCAAAGGCAATCTTGAAGTATTGATACAGTTCTTTAACACGTTTGCTACGTTTGAAATGATTAGATGTGATCAATTAAATATGGACTATTATTGAAGAAACTATATCAAATCATTAGTTATTTATTGTTTGTTAACTTAATTGTTTATTCAAGATATCCCAAACTTTTTCTAGTTTATTATTTGGTTGTGTAGATTTACGATATTGGATTAAATGGAAAAATACTTTATTGTCCTTCCATTTGTTAAGTGTTTCCCATATTCACCCTCAAAATTTATAGCACCATTTCAATCATGAACATACTTATTCATCGTTGCACTTTTAAAACTAGCATCCACATTTTGATATGATTTATTGAATTAATTTCATTTGAATTAGCAAAATTATTTTTATAAGTCATAATATTGTGATCATTCAATTTTTGATCATTAAAAATATTGTCAACTTTGTGTTATCTAAAGTTTGTATTTATTAAGATAACACAAATATTGAATATCAATTAATAGAGTGAATATATATTTTTTCTTTGGTGAACTTATATTAAAAACATTATTATTTAGATCATTTCTTGCAAAATTTACAATCTTTCAAAATTTGAAAAACCTGCAATCATTCAAAAGTTGAGTATTTATGTAAAAGTCAACTAGTAATATGGATTCATAAAAAGTCATTATTTATAAAAAAGAGTAAGATTGTCTTTCCAAATTTATTAAAGAAATAAATAAAAGAAATGAAAATATATCACACCCTTCTAGGCGTGATCTGTAGTCAAATAAATCTATCAAATAGATCTCGAGCCTATTATATAATCATAGTGGATTTCTATTTATTGAAAAAAGGGTTAAAAACGGCAAACCCCCCAACATTTGGCCCTCTTAGCACTTTACCCCCAACCTTTGCGGGCTAGCAAAATCACCCCCTAATCTTTTTTTTTTTTCCGGCAATTTTAAGCAAAGATTCTGCCTGAGATTCCAAAATGTGCGTCTCAAGTGATTTGGGGAGGATAAACTCGTCATTTCAACACTTAAAGAAAGGGTTAAAAGCGGCCGACCCCCCAACATTTGGTCCTCTTAGCACTTTACCCCCAACCTTTGCGGGCTAGCAAAATCACCCCCTAACCATTTTAAAAATCATGACATCACCCCCTAGTTTTTTTTTCCGACAATTTTAAGCGAATATTCCACCTGAGATTCCAAAACATGCATCTCACATGATTTGGGGAGGATAAATTCGTCCTTTCAACACTTAAAAAAGGGTTAAAAGCGGCAAACCACCCAACATTGGTCCTCTTAGCACTTTACCCCCCAACCTTGGCCGGCTAGCAAAATCACCCCCTCACTGCTTTAAATATCATGACATCACCCCCAATCTTTTTTTTTTTTCCTAACAATTTTAAGCGAATATTCCGCCTGAAATTCCAAAACATGCATCTCACATGATTTGGGAGAGGGAGGGGGTTCTTGATTTGGGGATGACGGTGGGGCTTAGGGAATTGCTATTGTTAGGGTTGTGGGGTTGAAGGGGGAAAGTGGGATAAAAAGATTTTTTGATATTTTTTTTGACTTAATTAAATAATTTTTTTTAGATATATACATATAAATAATTTAAACTTAATTTCATATATTAATTTTAATTTATAAGGAGTATGATTTTTTTTTCTAAAAAAATATTTAATATATATTATTTTTTATGAAAATAAAAATAAATAAATATTTATAAGAGTTTAGAGGTTATCTAATTAATTTTTTTAAAGGGGTCTTAGGTCATTTATTTATTTTACAGAGAGCAAAATACAAATAATCTATTGAAATATGTGATCAAAAAAATGATAAATTCATTAATTTTTAACAAAAAATTTAATAGAATAATGACATTGAATAACAAATTATAACGCGAGAGATCAAAATTGATGAGGTCTACACATGAAAGACCAAAATTAACCTAAGTGTTAGTTTTTAACAAAAAAATTAGCAAAATAATGATATTGAATAACAAATTATAATGTGAGAGATTAAAATTGATGATGTCTATACATGAGACCTATGATGCACGGACATGGACATGGGAATACGGACACGACACGACACGGACACGGCGACACGAAAAATCTCAAAATTTTAGGACACGACACGGCTCTGACACGGTTATTAAAAAATATTTTATATTATATTATCTATTTATAATTTATTAAATTAAAATATGTGAAAGATAAATAATAATATTCATCATTAAAACGAACACCTCTTAATTGGGTTATAAGATTTAAAGATTAAAAAAATTATTTGTTATTTTCAGTGTTTCCACTAAATTTTTTAAAATTTTAGAAAAGACCTCATTTAAACTTTGTAATATATCAAAAATTGTCCTAGCCGTGTCGGACATGTCCTTAAGCCGTGTCCGACACCGTGTTGGATTTTTTTCTTTTTTTTTTAATTTTCGGACACGTTTTTGCCGTATCGGACACGTGTCGGGGCCGTGTCGGAGCCGTGTCCGTGTCCGACACATGTCCGATACTATACAGGGATCATTTTTAGGACGTGTCCGTAGCATCATAGCATGAGACAAATTGATGACCTCTATACATGAGAGATCAAAATTAACTTGGGTCAAATATGAGGGACGAAAGAATAAAATAAATCTCGTTTTTAACTTGTAAGTTTGGTCCAAAATCAAAATTTACTGACCTGATACCAAACAAAGTGACATGCCCCTGTTTCTGTTTATATATTCTCTCTGCGATTCTTCATTTCTTCTCCATAACTCAATAAAGCATGGAAGCGATTCTCTTGTACACTTCTCTCAGTGTAGCTTTCATCTTCCTAATTCTGAAACACCTCTCAACAAAACAGCACTACCACCTGCCCCCAAGCCCAGCGCCAGCCCGTGCCCATCCTCGGCCACCTCCACCTCCTAAAACAGCCGCTCCACCGTACATTCCGCCGCTTCTCCCAAGCGCACGGCCCCATTTTCTCGCTCAAGCTCGGCGTTCGCCGCGTCGTGGTGGTGTCGTCGCCGGATCTCGCTGAGGAATGCTTCACCGGCTCGAACGACATCGTCTTCTCCAACCGGCCGCACGTCCTGGTGGGCAAGTACATCGGCTATGACCACACCACGATCGCCGGCGCCCCCTACGGCCACCAGTGGCGCAGCCTCCGCCGCCTCGGCGTGCAGGAGGTGCTCTCCCCAGCCCGCCTCAACGCGTTCTCGCGGATCAGACAGGACGAGATGCGGCGAACTCTACGAAGCCTAATCCACACAGACGGATATGAGAAAGTGGAACTGAGGCCGAAAATATTCGAACTAATATTCAATGTCATCATGAGGATGCTCGCCGGGAAGCGGTATTGCAGTGAAGAGCCTCGTAATAATGAGCAATTAGGGGAGCAATTTAGGGAAATGGTGAGCGAGGTTTTTGAGCACGCACAGTCGTCGAATCCAGAGGATTTTTTGCCGTTTTTACTGTGGATTGATTACAGAGGGCTGAAGAAGAAGATGGCTGCTCTGGGTAAAAAATTGGATGATTTTTACCAGAGTTTGCTGGAGGAGCATCGCCGGGAGAAGATCAGGGATACCATGATTGGGCATTTGCTGTCTCTGCAAGAGTCGGAGCCGGAATTTTACACCGATCAAATCATCAAAGGGTTTATGACGGTAAGTATTTCCACTTTTATTTTACATGAATATTTTTAACGCAAAAAGGTATAGTCCCAACCCTGCCGATTATCTAGAAGTTGTAATATTCATCTCTATTAATTACTTACTGTGATCACTTTATTTTGCTTGGATTATTTTCGAAAAGATATAACTAAAAAATTCTTCAAATTGATAATAATTTTGATAGAATCAAAAGGTTCAATTTCAAAGTCATTAACTTCAATTTAATCTGTCAAAAAGAAAAAAAGATAGAAAAACCATACTGCAGCCCGTGCCTGAATTTCTGAAATCCACCATACTCGTTGTGAATTCTTTTATCAATCTGATTTTAAGTCGCACGTGTACCATGTACTTTATTGCTTATCAAATTAAATAAAATAGAGTAAATTATAGTCTTTGGGTACTTTTGTGGGACCGTACACCCCGCTTAGGAAAGATTTCCGGCTTTGGTCCAATTTCCGTCGACGAACGTTCAGGAGCACAGCTAGCTAGAATGCTTATAGCCTTATACTTACCAAATAAGAAAAAGACAAAACGAGATACATTGTGACTCTTGACTGAGAGATATGAATCTCATATGGTCTTCATTTATAGTTACATGGTCCCCTTCCAGTTTCTCCATTTTTCCACTTTCGTAAACCCAGAAAAACTGATTCCAGATCCCTTCCACTTCTCTGAGACCAAATTTTGTAGCTCTTCTTAGATGCTATAATTAAAGATGAAAATGCTACTGAGCTCTTTTTGAGTAGAAAGGATTCTATTATTAGTATGGGTAAATTACGTTAAATACCTCAATCTTTGGGTTATTTTGCACTTTGATACCCAATATTTATAAATGTGCATTTTGATACCTAACATTTATCATTTGTGATCCGATGGTATTTTTTATACTATTTCGGTAGAATATTCCTCAATATTCCCCAGAACATACCAAATATTCCACAAAGATTCTATCGAAATAGTAAAAAAATACCATCAACTGCACAAATGATAAAAGTTAGGTACTAAAGTGCATATTTAAAAAGGTTGAGTACCAAAATACAAAACATCACAAAAGTTAAGGTGCTTAACGTAATTTACTCTATTAGTATTATTGCTTTGTAAAGTCTACCTTACCCTTTAGAATAAAGTGCTTTATTTCCTTCAATTGTGCTACTTTTACGATGCTTTTGGACAGAATTTCCAATCTTGATTAAAACTTAAGGACATAGCACTTGAGCCTTGTCTCAATTTATGAATAACAAGAAACATAAAATTTTGGTATCCGAATCTGATTCTAACTAAATTTTTACCGAAAAGAAATGATTAAACGCACGTAAAACGTATATTTATTTTCTTTTGGATCCAAATTCAACTAAAACATCCCGTGGTTACTTACGTGTGCACAGAATATGATAATTGCTGGCACGGATACGTCAGTTTTGACCATAGAATGGGCAATGTCCCTTCTGCTCAACCATCCCGAAGCACTCCAGAAGGCTAAACAAGAGCTAGACACACAAATTGGGCATCGACGTTTGGTGGAGGAACAAGATTTGCCCAACCTATATTACCTTCGCAACATCATTTCCGAGACCTTCCGCTTGTTCCCTGCTGGACCCTTGGTGGTGCCCCGCGAGTCATCAGATGAATGTAAAGTCGGGGGCTATGATGTTCCACGCGGTACCATCTTGTTGGTTAATGCGTGGGCAATTCATAGGGACCCTGAGGTGTGGGCCGAGCCCGAGAGCTTCAAACCCGAGAGATTTGAAGGGAAAGAAGTGGAGTCAAAAACGTGGATGCCGTTTGGTATGGGGAGGAGGGCGTGCCCGGGGTCTGGTTTGGGACATAGAATGGTGGGGTTGGCGTTGGGGTCGTTGATACAGTGCTTTGAGTGGGAGAGGGTGAGTTTGGAGGAAGTTGATCTAGTTGAAGGAGTCGGGCTAACTATGCCGAAACTGAAGCCGTTAGAGGCTATGTGCACACCAAGAGAGAGCATGGTGAAGGTTCTTCGGGAGTCAGATAGTTGATTGTAAGTTGGAATGTTAAGGCTTAGCCATATCTCTGTTTAATTATATGTTTAATAAATTTATAATTTTCTACATTATGAAGACAAAAAAAAATGTTTGAAAATTAAATTTTATATTATGAAAAACAAAAAAAAATAATTGAAAATTAAATTGAGTTTTATTATTAAAAAATAATTGAAAAGAGAAAATAAATTAAATATTAAAAATAAAGATACGAGAGAGAAGGGGGAGGGAACAAAATCAAGAGAAACAAAATACCAAAATGAGAATGAGAGAAAGAAAAGTGAGAGAAAATAGGTGGAAGAGAGAGAGAGAGAGAGGGAGAAAAGAGAGAGAGAGAGAGATAGAACAAATAAGCTCTGACGTGGCCGAATCTGCCCCAGGCCACGTCGGCGCCAGCTCAGCACAAACCTCCAACCTTGAGTCGCCATGGGTCAGATCCGGTCCGATAAGGCGACAGCTGCTTTACTAACGACGGAGCCCGATCACAACCTACAAGTGCTCCCCGCTGTCTCGTGTCTCCTCGATCATATTTCTCCACGGAGTCTCCACGCCCTCGATGAGTGTACACTATCCTCGGGAGGTCACGTACCGTCCCTGAAGTTTCTCCCCTCGAGTGGACCCGTACCGTCCCCGAAGTTATCTCTCTCCTCGGGTGGTCCCGCACCATCCTCGATGTGGTCCCCAAAATAGCTGTCTTTGACATTGGGCGTACCCGACGCATCTACGACGCGTGCCAAAGAATATTCCCTGTACGAACGACATGGCTGGGCCGGTCTAACCCTAATCCGGCCCACCCGTCTCAAATTGCTATAAATAGTATAATGTTACTATTTATTGGGGTAAGCTTTCCTAATTCATTCTTACGCATATTACTACCTTCCGATTATCTGTTCGAATACTGACTTGAGCGTCGGAGGATCTTCATCGGAGACACATCCGACTATGCTCACGTGTGTTCCATCCTTGCAGAATAGGACCCGACCAGCATTCTCATCTCCCTACTTGGACTTTGGACGAACTTTGGACCGCACTACTCGAACAACACCTTTGCTCGAAGTGACGTGCTCTGCGAACCAAATCCGACCACATCAAGCTCATTTGTTTAGATAAAAACAAAACAAATTTATATGTTTATGTATGTACAAGTCTGATAATTTTTAAGAATTTTTACTTTTGAGTTGTTAGATTATGGACAATTTGTATTCAAAATGTCTAAAATATTAAAAGATTCAACTCGATCACACTTCATATATTGAAATTAAAAAAAAAAAATCCAAATAATGATGAAGTCGATTATTAAATCTACTACATGGAGTTGAGTAGAATAATTGAATAATGTGTTTATCATATACATTGAGGAGAATATGTTTCCCATTGTTTTTAGTGATTCGATGATATATTGCTTTCAAAATATCGAAGGCCAACATGAATGTTTTGCAAAAATAAATTTGTAAACGTAAAATTATTTTTTCCATTAAGTTATGTATATGTACACACACACATATAAATATTTAGTATGTACTTGTTCAATAACCTAGATATATTCACTAGCTACGCCACTACCAATTTCCCTACTCTAATAGTTGGTATAATCACATTTGATTTAAATTATATTTTTGGAGATAGATTCTCAATTTGATTTGTCATATTTAGGTATATATTATGTACTAATTCATAAATTTGATTCATGATATTAGATTGTATTGGATTGAAATGTCCCATCAACCCTTCATTTTAAAATTGAAAAAAATTGTAGACCACAAGAATATATAAATATATAATTAATATATTCCACAAATAAATCCAACTCCCTTAGTTACACCCCCCCCCCATGAGACTCAATATTGATGACAAGAGTGTGTATTCAATCCATGTGATCATGGATTGCAGTATATCAGTACATCTCAATATGATGAATCAAATATGGTTGATTCACCGGATTAAAATTTATATTATCATGTATTATCATGAATCAAATGAAGCCATTATGTATTCAATTTTGAGTGGGTATTAATTCTCTCACTTATTCTGCAACTTTATGTTGAAGCTAAACTAGTCCAAATGGACATAATAATACTATCCATTGTTACGTAGACTCGCGTGCCACTAGAAGCGATGAAACAGAGACAGGTATATAAATTTAATATTATCTATGATAATCTATTAAAAAAAATTATAAATTCTTCTTTTTAATTCCATCTATTTATTAACACACGTGAATATAATAGACATATCATACAAAAATAATGTAATAGAACAATTGTAGTTAAGTTTTTCCGCATACGAGGATGTAATAATATGTATCCGAATAAACTAAATGGTCTAATAATATTACTCCACTTCAAATCGTAAAACATTATAATATCCATATTTCAAACTGTTGGGTGATTTTCTCCATCAATCAGTCAAATATACTCGATAGAAAGATGTTTCGTGGAACTCAAGTTATTATTATAATAAAATAGCATGATTCGATAAAAATTTAAATTAATCAAAAAGGTCGTATGCATTATTTGACCACACCGACTTTAGAATAAAAAATCATCAAGGCAAAGCGATCGATTTGCATAAATTCCATCTCCAGAGCGCAATATAGTCAATCAAACATGGACATAGCTCTTTTTCTGTACGCATCTCTTGCTATTTTATCAATCTATCTAATCTACAATGTCTTCAAGCCAGGTAGCTACCGTCTCCCTCCGAGCCCCGCCGCAGCTCTGCCGTTGATCGGCCACCTCCACCTTCTAAAACCGCCGCTCCACCGGAACCTCCACCGCCTCTCCCAAACAACCGGCCCCATTTTCTCCCTCAAGCTCGGCTTCCGCCGCGCCGTGGTGGTCTCATCGCCAACTCTAGGCCAGGAATGCTTCACCAAAAACGACATAGTTTTCGCCAACCGACCGCTCATCCTCATCGACAAATACATCGGCTACAGCCACACCACCATGTCGGGCGCTCCCTACGGCGACCGCTGGCGGACCCTCCGCCGCATCGCTGCCCAGGAGGTGCTCTCCACCACCCGCCTCAACGCGTTTGTACACATTCGGAGGGACGAAATCAATCGCTTACTGTCGAGCCTTTTCAAAACATCCCATCAAGGATTCGCCAAAGTTGAACTGAGGCCCAAAGTGTCCGAGCTAACGTTTAACGTAATGATGAGGATGATAGCCGGGAAAAGGTACTTCAGCGAAGATGAGGAGAACGAGCATGGGCAGAGATTCCGGAAGCTGATCAACGAGGTTTTTGAGCTAGCTCAGGCATCGAATCCGCAGGATTTCTTGCCTTTTTTGCAGTGGATTGATTATGGAGGCCTTACGAAGAGAATGGTTACTCTTGCTAAACAAATGGATGAGTTCTTCCAAAGCTTGGTGGAGGAGCACCGGCAGGAGAAGAGGAATAGCATGATCGGCCATCTGCTGTCTCTGCAACAATCGGACCCTGAATTATATTCCGATAAAACGATTAAAGGGCTTATAACGGTATGCCTTCTCAATTAATTCTAGTTCGAATGCATATTCATCCTGCTGGTTTACAAAGTACAGGATTGTGTAAATTAATTAATCCTGGTGTTTCATCTGTGATATAGAACATGCTCGTTGCTGGAACGGATACATCAGCTGTAGCCATAGAATGGGCCATTGCCGTCCTGCTCAACCATCCCTATATTCTAAACAAAGCAAGACAAGAACTGGATGCTAAAATCGGGCATCTCCGTTTGATCAATGAAGAAGATTTACCTAATCTACCATACCTCCACAACATAATTTTAGAGACCTTTCGCTTGTTCCCACCTGGACCGTTGCTAGTACCTCACGAGTCGTCCAAGGATTGTAGAGTTGGAGGATACGATATCCCACGTGGAACTATCTTATTCATTAATGCATGGGCCATACACAGGGACCCTGATGCGTGGGACGAAGCCACGAGCTTTAAGCCCGAGAGATTTGAAGGTTATAAAGAGGTGGAAGCACACAAGTTGATGCCTTTTGGAATGGGGAGGAGGATGTGTCCCGGGGCTGGGTTGGCCCAACGAGCGGTGGCATTGGCTTTGGGGTCGATGATTCAGTGCTTTGAGTGGGAGAGGGTGAGCTTGGAGGAAGTTGATTTAACTGAAGGAGTCGGACTAACTATGCCGAAATTGAAGCCATTAGAGGTCATGTGCCGGCCTAGAGAGCTCATGCACAAAGTTATCCAAGAAGTCTGCACTCTATCAACAAGTTCTTAACACCTACTAATATGTGCTTATTATTCCTTGCGCACTATGTTCCCATTCAGTTCAAGAATGTGCTACTCAATGCAAAAATTTGTAGTGGATTACTATTTTCTAGTTGTTTCACGGTTACAACTTGCAATAAAACTAAAGGTGCTCTGTTCTTAAGTTTTAAAGTGTCCTAAAAGTCGCATGGTGGAAGGAATTTAAGGAAATACGGTACTGTATTACTAAATTAAAGATAGATGGAGACTTTATTTGAAACCAGGTAACATTAACATAGAAAAGAATCCTTCAAACACGAAACGGTCCCAATAGCTTTTCTTTCTTTCTTGTTTTCAGTATAATTAAACTAATACATGTGGTGTAATAGCGTCATTTTATCCGACCTTGATCAGGGAATTTTTTTTGTCAACTGCTGAGCAACTGGAGTTTGTAGAGACTAGCTCGATACTGCAATTTTTTCTCAAAATACGGCTGAGCAACTAGAGTTTGTAGAGACTAGCTCCGTACTATAAAACATTGGATTCCATCGACGAATACTTTACTACTCTTTCTAATTTGTTTCCATAATCGGGACTTGAGAATGTTCGTAAGCATAATTAATCTTTTATCCATTTTTTATTTAAATTAGTATTTTTCCTTTTTATTTTTTTCTGTTACTTATTTTTATAAATTATGTTCTGTGCATATATATATATATATATATATACACAAATAAAACTTATATGTATAATATATGTATTTCTTTTTCATCCATATTGATGCGGGGTCTTTTTGGTCGATTACGTAGCGAAGTTTGATACATTCCGATTGATGTGCTGACGGCCTATCTGTCAAAGAGAGAGAAACGCACGTGACACTAGCCGATTTTGTCCTGGCTTAGGCTCTCCAACGCTCAAGTTAAGTTTAGAGTATTTGGATAAGAAAGTAAATAGTAAAATTGCAATACTCTCTTTTGTATAATGCATAAAGCGTAAGATACCTCATGTGAAAGAGTTTTTTCTTTATTTATATGAGAAAGGGCCCTTGACTTAACATGATTGATAGGGGTTAGTCAGTGAATTTGACACATGGAGTATAAGTGGATATACTTTTTATCACTTCTTGGACTCTAAAAAGGCGGTTGGCCCTACTCTCATTAATGAGGCCTTAACTTTGCAATTAATACATATCTTGTACATTTAACGCCAATGATTGTATTTATGAGAGAGCATTCAATGCTCCTCGAACTGATGAAATGAACCTATGTGCAGCAAGTGCGGGTTTGGTGGTGATAGGTAGATCCTCCTGTTGGTCTTTATCAAATTTGGTGAAGGCTGGGTTGAAGATTCTTGTCCTTGATGTATCAGCGTTCGAGGACATCCTTGTACCTTAAAGCCACTTATTCTCCCACTTCACTTGTCCTACACGTGAAGTTTTGAAGGCCCAACAAGACCTCTCATGGCTTTTTGAGCCACAGACTCATTCGAGTAGTAAGCCTGGAGGTATTCCCTCTCTCATGACTTTCACTTCGAGGCTTATTTTTAACACTTATATGCTTTCTCGAGGACAATAAATCTTTCGAGGACTTCGGGTCTCACACTTGTGAATTCTAAACTGATTGGCAAACGCTTACATGTTTGAGTGAGGAAATGCATGACGCATCATATGTACATATATACATGATGCGGGTCGAATTTGGTTCTGGTCTACTCCGGTCGAGTTCTCCGGTCGGCTCGGTGTATGCTATTGTTCGAGGGGAAAGATAGCCTGCAAAAAGGGAATGGCGACGTGAGCTAGCCGAGAGGGGTCTCGGCTAAGACCCTCCGATGCCTAAGTCAGCGGATCGGTTATGTATATATTTGAACAGAGTAAGGGTACAAGGTGTAATAAATGCGTGTCTCTTACCATAAATGAGGGGGTATTTATACCATGTCCAAGTAGATCGGGTCCCGTGGGCCCCTCAAGCCAGGCGGGTTGTTGAGGACCGACGTGGGCGTCTGGTAGGCCAAGGAGTAGGGTCTATAGGCTATAGCTGGCGCCCCATTAATGAGGTATGGGATTAGGTGGTGCCCCATACCCGGACTGACGGGGCATTAAATGCCAGCAGGGAGCCGTTGGACCGGGTATGGTCCCGGTCGAGAACATAGTCGGTCGGAAAAACCGACGGGCGATCCTGGCGGTACGCCTCAGCTAACGGGTCGACTAAGAGGAGAGCGGCGCCGAGTGATCGGCCATGAGCGAGTCGATCGAAGGTCCGAGGGGATAGCAATTCAAAGGCCGTATGGAGGGAGGGATCGGATTACCGGTCGGAATAACGCCACGTCATTAGCCCCCCCACTCCGCGGGTCGATTGTAAAATCGACCGTGGAGGTGGAATCGACCGGGTTATAACCGCCGGGAACTTAAAAAGTCACAGCTGTAATTATGGCGCCTTTTGGCATTCCCGAGGCGAGTTTTTATCCGCCTATAAATAGGAAAGGCGGACCGCGCGTTGACTTCACCATTCCTGCGAGAATTATTGCGCTGTGTCGATCATTTGTCTTCCCAGCCGTTCGAAAATCCCTACTTAGGTCGATCCGACTCTCTCACTAGGTAACTCTTCTCTCCCAATTTTTCCTTCTTGTTTGCTCGTTAATGGCTAGCCGTAGCTTGATTCGAGAGGTCGGATTAGGAGGCTCCTCGGAGGGTAGCTCCGAGGGGAGTACTTCGAGCAGTGGCTCGACTTCCTCCGGCCAGGACCTGACCGGGAGTGGAGCCGAGAGGGAGGTCGAGCATTATGCGACCGATGAGGTGGAGGATGTTGATGAGGACGTCGATGCTCCATGTTCGTTCAGAACCGAACGTGGCCACGACGATGTCCCATCGACGATGATTCCGACCGAGGTAGCCAACGCTGTGACCAAGTACCATATCCCGTCGGATTTCCAAGCCTTCGCGCCGCTCGTCGGCTCGCAGATGGGTCGACCGCCCCGTAACACGATCGCCATCCACTTTGAGGTATTGTGGAACGGGTTCCGGTTCCCCATCTCGGACGATGCGGCGGCTATTTATAATTTTTTGGACTTACCTCCTGCTCAACTTTCTCCGAACTCCCATTGTATAATTTATAGCTTCATAGTAATGATGAGGGCTCTAGGCCAGGCCCCATCAATCGAGAATTTTGCATCATTTTTTAAAGTACAAAATTCCGCTCGGTCGGGTCCGGGCGATCGAGGCGGCTTCTTTTATATAATGGCCCGGACCGGGTCAAGAATAATACAAACCCGCCAATCTTCGTACGGGGAGAAGTGGAAGGCGAAGTTTTTCTTCGTTTACCACTCCTCGGGTTTCCCCGTTCGGAGGAAATGGAACGATGAGATCGAGAAGATCGAGTTCGGCGGGGTTGGTAATCCGACCTGGGAGGACCCCTTCTTTCGTACCCGCCAGATCGAACGGGGGGTGATGTGGAGTGGGTACCTCTTACAAGAGGAGTTTTTGTACCGCGCCGGTATCTCCCCGGTCGAATCACCACCCGATATAGTACTCGGTACGTTAATTTCCGTTCGAGTGTGTTTTTCGATCGTCAGTGTTTTGGCTTCTAACGATCGGTTTTTCCTGCAGACGCAGACGTGCTCATGGAAGCCCAAAGAGCTATGCTCGCTAAACAGGCGGCCGCTCAGAAGAAAAAGGCTGAGAAGGCGGCGGGTCGGTCGTCGAGCCAGAGGGACTCGTCATCCAGGGGCGCGAGGGCCCCATCGAGCATCCCGCCAACCGCCCCTCGGGCCACCCCCAGCATAACCCTGCCAAGGCGGAGGTCGGCCGCAGTGCCGGATTTCGATCCGGAAGTGGAGGTAGCAGGCGAGCGGTCGCGGACCGCAATCGTCTCGCCAGTGGAGTGGCCGGTCGAAAGGGGGGTCGTGATAAGGGAGGGAGGCGCCCCCGTCTCTGGCACGAAAAGAAAGAGGGGGCCCGACCACGTCGGCAAAGGGAAAGGAAAAGCAAGTCGCCGATCGGGAAGATTTATCTGAATCCTCCGACTCCGACGAGGAGGAGAGGATAAAGAGTTTCGACCGCCAATCGGACAGGGCGCTTTCCCGGACGGAAGAAAAAACGATTAGCACCTTCCGGGGGCGTGACCAGGTCCCGATCGAGCACCTATCACAAGGGTGCCAATTCGAGGAGGACCACCGCTTTCTCCTCGGCCAGAGTCTCAACCAAGTGCGCCGCTGGTTCGACAGAGGAGCAATCGGGGTAAGCTTTCCGATCGGATTTACTTTCGAGCTGTTGTTTCTTGAATGCTGACTTTCTCTCCGATCGACAGATGGCGCCCCAAGCTTTTTATCATGTATACCGTCGGGCGGTGGTGTACAGGGAGGGCAAGGACCGGTACAAGAGGATGTACCGGCTCGCGGGAAAAAACGAGCCTGGCCAACTGAAAAGCAAGATCGAGGAGCTCGAAACACTCCTCGCCGTGGCCCGATCGAAGCGGGAGTTGGCCGAGAAGAAGCTCGAAGAGCAGAATGCCGTGAATGAATCCCTCGAGAAGTCGCTCGAGGAGAAGGTCGCAGAAATCAGCGAGGCCGAACGGGCTCGCGACCTGGCCCGCAAAGAGGAGAAGGCTTCCTTCGACCGCGGCTACGCCAAGGGCCATGAAGTTGGCGTTCGGGAGGTGCTTGCCAAGCTAGACGAATGCGAACGGGCGTTTTCGAAGGCCGCGGTCGAGCGGTTCCTCCAGAGCGACGTGTTCGATGCCGTCTGCTCGGTGAAGGCCTTTCCCCGTCTCAGTGAGGCGTTCGATCTAGCCGTTCGCCAGATCGAGCACCTCGGAGGCCTTCCCGAAGGATTCAACCGGGAGGACATCGGGCATGACAGGGACGAGTCTTGTCAGCCGATCGGTGAGCCCGTCGGGGAAGGCGATCAGCCCGCACCAGCCTTTGCGGACGGCGAGTTTGCGTTCGCAGCCAAGCTCGTGCAGAAGCAGGCGCTCGACGACATTGCCCGGAGGCTGGGCGAGGACGAAGAAAAAGGTCAGGGCGGCGGGAGCCCAATGGAGGTTAAAGGTCCCGATTGGGAGGACCAAGCTGTGGTCGAGGAAGGGGTCGAGAATACTATCGACCGGGAGGATGAAGTCAATATAATAGACTAGGCACCCCTCCCCAGCGTTTTGTAATCGAAACCCTTATCAATACAATGAATGTTTATCTTTCCCATCGAATTTGCACTTTCAAATGTGGTTTTTACAATTGCTTTATTTAAGAAACGCAACATTCGAAGTACAAACGAAACGAACGGGAAATTATGATAAACAAGCTAGGACCAACTGACTCGGTTCGATCTCCATTGGGTGCGAGTAGCCCGATCGGCGGAGAAGCCTCTTCAAATGAAGAACTTTCTTAAGTTCCCCGCCCCCCCATGGTCGGGGTAATTCTCGACCGGTCACATCCTCCAGCCGATATGCATTGTTTTTTGAGACCTTTATGACTTTGTATGGCCCCTCCCAGTTCGGGTCGAGCTTGCCTACGTTTCGTGAGACCTCAACCTTTTTGAGGACGAGATCCCTGACCTGAAAAGATCGAGGGGCCACTCCCTTGTTGTACGCTCTCGCGACGGCAGCCTTGTAGTTTTGCATCTTTGCCCAGGCGCGGTCGCGCAATTCTTGAATGACCTCGATCTCGTGCTCCCGTTTTGAACGGTTGTTATCAGGATCGAAGTGAGCAACTCGAGCCGTCGCGTGCAATATCTCGGGAGGTATAACGGCTTCCGACCCATAGACCAGGGCATACGGCGTTTGCCCAGTGGCCGATCGGGGGGTCGTTCGGTATGCCCATAGCACGCTCGGGAGCTCGTCGGCCCACTCACCCTTATGTGCTCCGAGCACGGTCTTTAGGTTTTGCACCAGTATTCGATTGGTCACTTCGGCCTGGCCGTTCGATTGGGGATTTCCGATCGATGTGAAGCGCTGGTCGATTCCGTGCTCTTTACACCACTCGATCGTCCTCCGGCTCTGCAATTGGGTTCCATTATCGGATATTAGCACCCGTGGGACCCCAAAACGACATATGATGCTTTTCCATATGAACGATCGGACAGAGGCGTCCGTGATTTTTGCGACGGCCTCCGCCTCGACCCACTTAGTGAAATACTCGACCGCAACGATCGCGTACTTCCTTTGACCGGATGCTTGGGGAAATGGCCCTACAATATCGATGCCCCACTAATCGAAGGGCCATGATTCATCCACATTTACCATTTCCATGGGGGGCCGGTGGTTCAAATTTGAATGGTACTGGCAGTTCGGGCACTTTTGGACGAAACGTTTGGCATCGTCGACCAGAGTGGGACAAAAGAACCCACTCCGTGTGATTTTCTGGGCCAACGATCGACCTCCCGAATGGTTCCCGCAACACCCGCCATGGATAGAACTCATCACCTCATCTGCCTCCTGCTGGTCGAGACAACGAAGAGGCGGCCCCGTGAAAGACTTTTTGAAGAGTCGACCGGATCGGTCGAGCGAGAAACGGGCCGCCCGATTTCTGAGCCTTCGAGCTGCCAAAGCGTCATTGGGTAGGGTTCCGCTCGACAGGTAACCCTTGATCTCGTCTTGCCACGAGGGCTCTCGGGACTCGATGGGAAGAACCTGCTCGACCATCTCCTGATCGATTTCTGATTTGTCTACGGTCAAGAATGTAACCGACCGGCTCCTTGTCCCCCTAAGGGAACTTGCAAACTTCGAGAGGGCGTTCGCTCGCTCGTTTTCCTGTCTTGGCACTTGGTCGAGGGTGAACGAGGTGAAATGGCTTGCCTTCACCCTATCCAAGTATTTGACCATGGACGTTTCTCGAGTGTCGTACGCCCCCGACACCTGACTCGCAACCAGCTGGGAGTCGACCAGCGCTTGGAGGCGATCGATTCCCTGGTCGACAGCTATCTTCATTCCTGCAGTCAGTGCCTCGTACTCCGCCTCGTTGTTGGTCACATTAAAGTTTAACCGTATGGCGAACTCGAGCTCCACACCATCGGGGCTTCTCAAATATACGCCGGCTCCGCCCCCTAGGGAGGTCGAGGAGCCATCGGTATGCATGACCCACGGACCGGTAGGCTCGTCGGACTCGGCCTCAACCCCTACCCTTTCGAGCAAGAAGTCGACCAAAACCTGAGCCTGGATGGCCGTGCGGGGCTGGAAGGAGATGTCGAACTCTCCCAACTCGATGGCCCACTTCATCAACCTCCCCGAGACATCGGGCTTGGCTAAGACTTGTTTCAGCGGCTGGTTGGTCAAAACTACAATAGAATGCGACTGGAAATAGTGCCGCAATTTGCGAGCCGTAATGACAAGAGCGAGCGCGAATTTTTCGATCTTCAGGTAATTCTTTTCTGCGCCTTGGAGAATTTTGCTCACATAGTACACCGGCCAGTGAACCCTGTCCGTGATGGTCACTATAACCGAGCTGATGGCTTCGCCGGACACGGCCATGTAAAGATACAAGGGCTCGCCATCGATCGGCTTCGCGAGCAGTGGAGGAGAGGACAGGTAGGCCTTCAACTCAACAAGGGCCCGCTCGCATTCTTCGGGCCATTTAAAGTCTTGCTTTTTCTTCTCCTTACCCTTTATGTCGACCGGCCTTTCCTCGATCGGTTTCTGTGTTTTCCCGATCGGTCGGCTAGTCGCCCCTCGGAGTGTCTTGAAGAAGGGAAGGTTTCGATCGGCCGACCTGGATATGAACCGGTTCAACGCAATAATGCGACCGCAGAGGCGTTGCACATCCCGGACGGTCTGGGGCGTCGCGATCTCCTGGATGGCCTCGATCTTGGCGGGGTTCGCCTCGATCCCTCGCTGACTGACCATGTATCCCAGAAATTTTCCCCCAGGGACCCCAAAGGTGCATTTCGATGGGTTCAACTTCATGCCGTATTGTCGGAGCACGGCGAAAGTGTCCTTCAGGTGGTCGAGGTGGTCGGCTTCTTTGTTGCTTTTGACGATCATGTCGTCCATGTAGACCTCCACGGTCGAGCCGATCAGCTCCTTGAACATTTTGTTCACGAGCCTTTGATAAGTCGCCCCAGCGTTCTTCAGGCCGAACGGCATGACCATGAAGCAATACACCCCCTTCTCGACCACGAATGATGTTTTTGACCTATCTTCGGGCGCCATATAAATTTGATAGTACCCTTGGAAGGCGTCCATCATGCTCAGCATCTTGCACCCGGCGGTCGAATCGACCAGCAAGTCGATGCGGGGCAGCGGATAGGGATCTTTTGGACAAGCCTTATTTAGGTCGGTGAAGTCATTGCACATACGCCATTTTCCGAGCGACTTGGCAACGACGACCACATTGCACAGCCATTCCGGATATTGAATTTCGACGATGTATCCCGCTTCAAGGAGCTTGTCAACTTCTTCCGCGATTATCTTGTTCCGTTCTTCTCCGAAGGTCCTTTTCTTTTGTCGGACCGGTCTGGCGGTCGGATCGACGTTCAAGCGATGTACAATCACCTCAGGGTCGATTCCTGGAAAATCCGAGGGACTCCACGCGAAAACATCGACGTTTTCTCTCAAAAAATCGATCAACATTACCTCTCTTGCCTCTCCCAAATGCGAGCCGATTCGGGTCACTTTCTCGGGGTTGCCGGGAACCAGCTCGATAACTTTTGGGTCCCCGATCGGCTCGATCCTGGACTCCTCGTTTTTCCGCTTTCGCGAAGAGGATCCTTCAGGGGGATCGAGGTCGACGCGGATCGATGGTGAAATCGACGGAGAAGATTGTGCATTTTTCTTTTCTTTCTCCAGTGAAACCGTGTAGCACCTCCAAGCGTCTCGCACGTTGCATTTGACTTCCCCGACCCCCGCTGGGGTGGGGAACTTGATTTTGAGATGGTAGGTCGACACTACTGCTCGAAATTGATTAAGTGTCGGCCTTCCCAATATCAAGTTATATGCGAACAGTGCGTCGACGACGAGGTAGTCTACGAGGAGAGTTTGCCTTTGGGGTGCTTCGCCCAATGAGGTCGGCATCCGAACTATGCCGATCGAAACTATTTTCGAGCCCCCAAATCCGACCAGGGGAGTGTGAACCGGCTGCATGTCTATTTTTCCTAAGTTCATTTTTTGCAAAGTGGAGTAAAAAAGAACGTTGGGGGAACTTTCATTATCAACTAAAGTGCGTGCCACAGCAAAATTTGACACGTCAGTGGTAACGACCATCGGGACATCGGGTGACTCACCCTCTCCCGATGGTCGGCTTACATCAATATCCCTATCGCTAAACACAATAGTGTTGGATTCGATGTGGTTGACCTGGTAGGCCCGATCAGGAACCTGTGGGCTTGATTTTCCTTGCTCCAACTTCCTCATTATGCGCTTTCGGCTTGATCGGGAGTCGCCGCCGTTCGGCCCGCCTGCGATGGTATTGATGAACCCTCTGGTCGGGAGGTTGTTGTCGATCGGCTCCTTCCCACTTCTACGGGATGGGGATCCTTTGTGGCTTGCTGGAGGGGACCGTGGGGATCGGGACCTCTCCCGTTGGGTTGGTGCTTCCATGTGGGCTGCCACGAACTCCTTGAGAAGGCCCTTTCGAACGAGCCGCTCGATCTCGTTCTGCAAGGCATAGCAGTCGTCCGTGACATGCCCATATTGCTTGTGGAAAGCGCAATACTTTCCCGATCTTGCTCCTTTCCCCTCGGCTATCCTGTTCGGTTTTTTGAACAGCTTATGATCTGCCACCGAAAAGATGTGGCCTCGGGTAGAGTTCAGGGGGGTGAGATCGGAGTATCGTTTGATCGGAGAGTCCTTCTTTTCCCGCTGGTCTTTGTCCTTCTTGTTGCCTCATTTTTCCTTTTTCTCCTTCTGGTCTTTCTCCTTCTTATCCCCGTGCTTGATATGATGCATTTCCTCGGAGATCATGAAACTGGAGGTCAGTGTTTGGAGCTCCGTCATCGAACGAGGCGGCTTGAGGACGATTGCTTTGGCGCAGTCTTCGTGTCGGAGGGCTATGTAGAGGGCAAAGTTGACAAAATCGATCCGGGGGTCATCGACCCGCAAGACCTCATTGTTAAAGCGGGTCATGAAGTCCCGGAAGGACTCCCCTTCCTGCTGTCGGACACCGTGAAGGTGGGTATGAGGGAGCTTGGTGTCTTTTTTGGCCGCGCAGTGGTGTAAGAAGCGGTCGGCCAGCTCCTCGAAGGAGTGGATCGACTCGGGCTCGAGCCGGGCGAACCATTGTCGAGCCACCCCGAAGAGAGTGGTGGCGAAGAATTTGGTCATCATTCAGTTCGATAAACGGTACACGTCAATGGCGTTTTCAAACTGCAACAAGTGGTCATCAGGGTCGGAACTCCCGTCATAGTGGGGGAGATTGACCGGGACTCGGTCATGGAGACCGACCTTTTCTTCTCTTATGTGGTGGGCAAAGGCCCTTTGCCTCCGACCATGATACCGATCGGAGGAGGATCCCTGCCCGTCGAACGGTTCCGCCCTACCTTCCAGGCGTTCGAGATCGGCGATCTTCTGAGTAAGGTGGTAGAGTTGGCTCCTGATCTGCTCGAGCTCCCCGAGGGCAGGGTCAGCCCTCGAATTCCCCAGGGCGGGGGCCCTGTAAGAGCGCCCCAAATCCGGGTACTGGCGACGGGGAACCCAGTCGTGGCGGCTTGACTCGGCGTCTTCTTCTTCTTCCCTGGATGACTGGAAACTTGCCTCCTGATCCGAAGTCTGATGGGACGGGACCTTCCGGTCAGTAGGCAACGCTGCTCTGTTGGACCCAAGGTTGGCTCGACCGACGCTCTCCTTGAGCCTCTCAAAAGCTTGTAGATTGCATTGGCAGAAAAATTCCCTCAAACTCTCGAGGGGGATGGTTATCATTTCCTCCGTGTCGGGAGCATGTGCGGTCGTCCCCGCCGGTGGAAACCGTGCCCAGCTCCGGTGGTCGGTATTGGCGGCCGTGAGCGGGGCATTCTCCTGCGCCCGGGAGGAGCCCGCCAAGTCCGCTTGGGCTGCGGGAAGGTTGACCACCAGCGGTGGAGGTGGGGGAATATCATGGACCGAGTGTTGATCCTCACCTACGGCTGGCGTACTCCGGGCTCCGGAGGGGTTTCTTCTGGTTGTCACCATCTCTTCTACCTTTGTTGCAGTGGTTTTTTACTTTCCCACAGACGGCGCCAAATGATGCGGGTCGAATTTGGTTCTGGTCGACTCCAGTCGAGTTCTCCGGTCGGCTCGGTGTATGCTATTGTTCGAGGGGAAAGATAGCCTGCAAAAAGGGAATGGCGACGTGAGCTAGCCGAGAGAGGTCTCGACTAAGACCCTCCGATGCCTAAGTCAGCGGATCGGTTATGTATATATTTGAACAGAGTAAGGGTACAAGGTGTAATAAATGCGTGTCTCTTACCATAAATGAGGGGGTATTTATACCATGTCCAAGTAGACCGGGTCCCGTGGGCGCCTCAAGCCAGGCGGGTTGTTGAGGACCGACGTGGGCGTCTGGTAGGCCAAGGGGTAGGGTCCATAGGCTATAGCTGGCGCCCCATTAATGAGGTATGGGATTAGGTGGTGCCCCATACCCGGACTGACGGGGCATTAAATGCCAGCAGGGAGCCGTTGGACCGGGTATGGTCCCGGTCGAGAACATAGTCGGTCGGGAAAACCGACGGGCGATCCCGGCGGTACGCCTCAGCTAACGGGTCGACTGAGAGGAGAGCGGCGCCGAGTGATCGGCCATGAGCGAGTCGATCGAAGGTCCGAGGGGATAGCAATTCAAAGGCCGTATGGAGGGAGGGATCGGATTACCGGTCGGAATAACGCCACGTCAATACATATTATATGAAAACTATATAATGTCTTATATATATTTTTTCATATAAACTATGTAACTGATACTTGTATATATATAAAAACATATTTATGTTTTATATATAAATTGTTATATGTATATATATAAATATATATACAGACCACACTATATATACATGATTTATATGTTTTTATTTTTATGATAGGGTATCTTGTGCCAAAAGTATTAACCCAATGTTTAATGCATAAATTGAATAAGAGTAAATTAAATCATACAATATTTTCTTATTAAGAAACATGCAAAGATGGCGGTGAGCCACAATTTACTTTGTTCATGCTAATTAAAAATAACATGAGGTTTCATTTGCTACTTTTAAATAACACAAGGGATTATATACTATTCGCTCATTTTTTATGTTAAAAACCATACCAAACATTTTTTTCCGAGAACATAAGATTATTAATTGCATATAACGCCTATGTTTATTTTCTTTTAGATTGGACTGCTGCATTCGATATTAACATGTGTAGAACATGATAGTTCCCAGCACCGATGCATCTGCTTGGAACATAGAGTCCCGGAAGCACATGTGCCAGATCAGCGTTTGCTGGAGGAACAAGATTTGCCGGGAAAAAAACAAAAATAAATATAGTTAAATAATTTACATGTGAAAAACATGGATATTTTTAAATTACCTCGATAGAGTACACTCTGGGGGAGGTACAATCCAATATTTTTAGTGAAAAAATGAACGATGATATCGAAAATGTTAAAAATTGAAATTATTTCCTCATCATAGTTAATTTAACGATTAAAAACACATAAACAACCCCTTAAAAATTAGTGATTAATTTGCATCAATTCCCATCTTCTGAACGCCTACTCGTTAATGATTTTTTTTTTTAACCACCTGATTCCAATTTAATGATCGACTAATTCGAATCAAATACTGCAGAGACCCATTATGAGACAATCCTCCAAACCCAGTTGCTCCATTTACAACTCATTAATAATTAATCAAACATGGACATAGCTCTTGTTTCTTTACGCATGTCTTGCAATTTTGTTAAAGGTTTTTATCACGGGACTCCCCTGTATTAGTTCCAATTAAATTAAAAAATTTTGTGAAATAAAAATTAGTATAAAATATCATGTGAAATGTAAAATTTATCAAAAAAGATCCTTCGCCCACGGTTTAAGTTACAAGCGCGCTTTTTGCATCTAGGCTCGTGTTTTAGGCTTGCAAAATTACTCTTTCATTCTTTCGAAATTGAACACTGTATTTTTAAAAATTAATAAGGTGAACCCTCTATTTTTAAAAATTAATAAGATGAATCCTTTATTTTGTATCTGTTTGTAATGTGTCTTGCAAAATGACGATAAATATATAAGAAATTTCGAAGGTTAGATTTTGTTTCCATATCGATTTTTCGCTCTTTTATTTTCTATAGGAAGATTTTGGTAGAAAATGAGAAAAAATGTAATGTTATTCTTCAAATTATTAATAAGGGATAAAATTGATATTTTATGCTAAAATTTTTAAAAAATAATTCTAAGGAGTGATGTGTTAATTTTTTAAAATATGAGAATTTTAAGACCAATTTTTATGAAGCAGGAATTTTTATGCTACTTAGACTTAACACAAGGGTTTTATGAATTTAACTCTTTTGTTAATCCATCTAATCTACAAATTAGTCACAAAGCCAGGTGGCTATCGTCTCCCAACAAGCCCCGTCGGAGCTAGGGATGGCAACGGGCCGGGTATGGGGCGGGTTTGGCCAAACCCGGGACCCGCCCTGCCGGGGATTTTTTGGGCCCGGACCCCCTCAGACCCGCCGGGTCCGGGTTGGACCCGACAAACCTAGTTTTAATTTTCAAAATAATTAAAAAAATATTTTTTTAAGAAAATTGATATTTTTACAACTTTATAAACATGAAAAAAATAATAATATTACTAAAGCACTAATTATTTATAAATTTTTATGAACATATTTTAATTTTTAAAAAATTAAACATCGATATCGCATATTTATTTTCATATATTTTGAAATCATAACTTAATTATTAATATTATATAATTATTTTTATATACAAGAGTATCATATTTATTTTTTTAAGTAACTATTTATATAATATATATATTTTTTTGTATGAAATATAGATGTATATTATATAAATTTACATAAAATAATAAATAAATTATTAACCGGGGCGGGTTCGGATTTTAAAATGAAGACCCGGGACCCGCCCCGAACCCGGTTAGGAGCCTTAAAACTCGCCCCATTAGGGGCGGGTCCGGGTTTAGGTCCAACCCGGACCCATTGCCATCCCTAGTCGGAGCCCTTCCGGGCATTGACCACCTCCATCTTCTAAAACCATCGCTCCACCGGAACCTTCACCACCTCTCTAAAACAACAGGCCCGATTTTCTCCCTCAAACTCGGCGTCCGGCGTGCTGTGGTGGTCTCGTCACCAATCGGCCGCCGCTGCTGGCAGACAAATGTATCGCGAACGACCACAGCACCATGTTCGGTGCTCCCCACGGCGAGCTATGGCGGAGCCTCCGCCGCATGGCCGCCGAGGAGGTGCTGTCCACCGCCTGTCTCAATGCGTTTTTACACATTCGGAGAGACGAAATCATTCGCTTTCTGCTGAGCCTTCACAAAATGTCACATGATCAAGGATTTTCCCAATTGGATCTAAGACCGAAATTGTCCGAGCTAACATTTAAAGTGATGACAAGGATGATGGCCGGGAAAAAGTACTTGAGCGAACGTGAGGGGAGAGAGCAAGAGCACAAATTTCGAAAGCTGATTCGTGAGGGTTTTGATGTCGCTCAGGCATCAAATCCACAGGATTTCTTGCCGTTTTTGCAGTGGATTGATTATGGAGGTTTTGCGAAGAAACTGGCTGCTCTTGCTAAACAAACAGATGAATTCTTGCAAAGTTTGGTTGATGAGCACCGGCAGAAGAAGAGGAACAGCTTGATCGGCCATTTGTTGTCTCTGCAACAATTGGATCCCGAATTATATTCTGATCAAACAATTGAAGGCCTCGTACAGGTAAAACTTCTAAATTAATTTAACACAAGTTCCCTTTTTTGAGTAGGTTGACTATTGAGGATTAGGATTTAGGGAGATTTCAAATTTTAATAAAAATATATGTAAAATATGATTTTACATAGGTTTGTGGGAGGACTGATTGTAACTTCGAACCCCTTCTGACTCCACATTAAGTTGAAATTATTTCTCCCTGTAAAAACTTCTTGATTTAGTAATCTCCCTCATTATTTGATCACCTTCTTTCATTTTTTTGTCTTGGACATTTATTTGTATGATGGTAGATATTCGACCTGAGATTCACAAGATCAAGATTGTATAAATTTTAGTATTCCATGTCTAAAACAGAACATGCTCCTTGCTGGCACAGACACATCGGCTGTAACCATAGAATGGGCAATGGCCATCCTGTTGAACCATGCTCATGTCCTAGAAAAAGCCAAACAAGATATTGATGCTAAAATTGGGCATCTCTGCGTGATCAATGAAGAAAATTTGCCTAATCTGCCATACCTCCACAACATTATTCTAGAGACCTTTTTATTTTTCCCAGCTGGACCATTGCTAGTACGCCACGAGTCATCCAAGGATTGAGACTCGGAGGATATGATATACCGCATGGCAGTATCTTGTTCGTCAATGCATGGGCCATACACAGGGACATTGATGTTTGGGATGGAGCCACGAGCTTTGAACCAGAGAGTTTTGAAGGTTAAAAAGAGGTGGAAGCACACAAGTTGATGCCTTTTGGAATGGGGCGGAGAGTGTGCCCGGGGGCTGGCTTGGCGCAACGAGTGGTGGCATTGGCTTTGGGGGCGATGATTGAATGCTTTGAGTGGGAGAGGTTGGGCTTGGACGAAGTTGATTTAGCTGAAGGAGTTGGGCTAACAATGCCTAAGTTGAAGCCATTAGAGGTCATGTGCATGCCTAGAGAGCTCTTGCACAAAGTTATCCAACAAGCCTGCGCACTACCAACGAGTGCTTAAACCAACTAATATGTACGTAATTAAGTGGCTTCCACAAAATGTTGTTTTATATTGTGACTATATATGTTCTTGATGGCATGTTTACTTTGTATCAATCTGTCTCACTTGGCTCTTGCTAAGTTGCCATTGGCTATGCTTTCTTTGAAACTCTTTTAGATATTTTGTATTAAAAGTTGAAGGGACGCCTACCAACTTAAGTTGATTTTGTTCACTCTTGTGCGAATTGAGATAGCTTCCCAGTTCAATGTATTCCATGCCAAATTTGATATATTGATCAGCAGATTGGATAATTGACATCATTCAATAATCATATCATAATTTTAGTGGGATTAATGAAAAGAAAATTAAACAAAAATAAAAACATATTATTCGTCTCATCACACATTAACAAATTGTACTAAATGTAACATCTACAAAACTCACATGACGAACTTTGTTCCTCAAATATTCCCATCCCATCGCTATCTAAAACTGACAAAAGTTACGCAAGATTCATTGCTAATATTCCATACTATAATATTTAGTTTGAAAGGACGGACATGAACGCGTATCAAACTAAAAAAACACTATAACCCAGCGACTCCCTTGTCACTATTTCATTTGTCTGTCATTCCATACCATCATACTTGGTCTGAAAGGATAGATATGGCCGCATATCAAACTAAAAATACAGTGACTCGCCAGTCATTATTTCATTTATCTCCACCAAACCCATAATATTAATATGCGGCCTCTCTCTCGCTCGCTCTCTCTCTCGCTCGCTCGCTCGCTCGCTCGCTTGCTCCAATAATACAGATTAAAACACAAAATCTCAAACTTGTTGAAGCTGATGAAAGCCTTCCTCCGCCTCTCAGCAACTTGATTAACAACTCTCGCTCCGATTAGGCTTAGACGATACGCACTCAACCTAATTACAACAAATTAACTCACTCTAATGACTCACATAATCATAATACAATTACTAGCTAATTAATCACTATTTTGCTAAGTGTTCATCAGATAAGCAAAAAAGTTCGCCATACCTGGCAATCATCAAATTTAGGTATCCAGTCATTCGTAGCTGGATTAGTTTTGAACACCATTTCTCTGTTCTTTACACCATTCTCAGAGCACCCATCCAGTTGAAGATTATATCCCTCTCCACTCTTATCAACAGCTGACGCCTTTATGAACCCACTTCCTGTCTGTTAAATCAAACAAACAATTAAGCTTTAACCCAAGGGCAACATCCAAATAAGAAATTAACGAGTGCTAAAGTGACTAAACCGTGTGATGCTGTTTGTCAATCGAATCCAATGCTTTGTAGTACTGAGTCTCCACGAACTCCTCTTGATCCACACCGTTAGTTTCAGAAAAAATTGCCTGATCAACATCAGATATCACGCTATTACATCACAAAATGTCCATTTTTTTTCTCGCAGTCCCCATAAGTATTAAATACACTGAAAACTACACACAGACTCACACACATATAAAGAGAGCGAGTGAGAGAGAGATCAAAAGTAAATTTTCAAGGACCCTTTAGGAGAAAAATGAAAACAAGTATCTTTATGCATAAAGAAATGTGAAAGAGTCAAACTTGAGACTGGTTTTGAAGGGATCGGAGCTTGTCAAACTCTGGGACATGAACATCTTCATCTGGAGCAGAGATGGTGCGTGAGATTGAATCGGGCTCGCTTCGGCTGGGCTTGAGGGGCCGTTTGGGGGCGAGGGAATCGAACTGGGCGCGGACCTGCTTGTAGATTTGGATCTGCTGGGCCGCGTCCAAAACGTCGTCGCTCCGGCTGGGTTTGGTCACCGTCGGCTCCGCCATGGCGGTGGCTATTTCAGGTAGTGAAAAATTGACAGATTTTTAAATTAGTTTTAGGTGGGCAGTGTTTTTTCTCTGGTTTATGAGAGTTGTTGAGTAAACATGTGCGGGGAGGCTTCTTAAATTGTCTTCAAGTGGAAAGGAAAACTAGGGGCGAAAAGCGGAAAGCCCAATCGTTTACAAAGGCTCCATGATTTTCAAGTAAAAGTGGAGAAATGTGGAAATTTCTTCTCTAAATTCGATTTCATCCTACTTAATTAATTATATAATAATTATTAATATATTTATTATATAATTAGTTGTTTTTTTAAATTGGATATCAATCATATAATAATTTAAAAATATTCTTCATGTAATTAGTCTCGTTATGACTAAACCCATTATAAGAATTAGATTTGTTTTTTCTCGATAAATTTGCTTTTATAATAAAATATAAAAACGAACGGATAAGCCCAACATAGTAAAGGATTTTTAACCATTGGTCCTTTAATTTAATGGTGAGGGCTTGAACTTAACACTAGTAAATTTTAAAGTTTGAATGCCTTCATTTTTTTCTTTTTTCCTTTAGGTGAATGTGATGGTAAACCTTTCCTTTCAATTGACACTTTTAAGTTGTCTCGAATGAATTATATTAAATAAAAAAAAAAGTAAAGTGTTTTTCTGTCCATAGATTTTTGATCTAATCAATATGTTTTTTTCACTTAATAGATATTTATTTCAACTTTAGAGGCATAAGAAATTTAGGGGACATTTTAACATTATAACCTCTAAACATATTGCATTGGCACTATATATCCTAAAATTTAAATTTTAGCATTTTAAACCCTTGAAATTATAGTTTTTTGGTATTTTGCACCTTCCGCGCATTCCCATAAAAATTTTCATTGGAATTAATATTCCACCCACGATTAAGAAATCTCTAAAATTCGAAAGATAATATAGAAACCAAAAGATAATACCATAAATTCAAAACCTATACTACATATGACCAATAATTCATTCAAAATTTAGTTTCCTCATTAGCAAAAGATTGACTCAAATAGGCAAGGCCACATCTACTATCACTTTAAAAACATCTTATAGCTTCGAGAAGCAAGGTTGTCACTGAGTGATAGTATATAATTCAAGAAGAACACCAAGAAAAAAAAAAAGCCAAAAAGAAATATTTTATGGTCTTTTATCTTTTAATATTTTCATGATTGTTTATTACCCAACTTCAATAGTTAAGATTCTTCATTTTGTTGTTAGAAACTAGGTGAAAAGTTGAAAAGATATTGAGAAGCACTCAAGCCGTCAATGGGATTTCCATCGCGTTTTATTTTTTCTCCATTTTTCTTTACCGTATCCTAATTTTTAAGAAGAAGTCGGCATTCAATTGGCTACTTTATTTATATATTTTTATATAGAATATCAAATTTACCCTTTTAATTTTGAATGCGTATATTGAAATGTAATACTTTTCAAGAAAAAATAATGATAATTTAAAATTGTGCACATAAAATTAAAACTTATATAGTTAATTCATTTGAACTGTTGGTACGCCAAATCACTAAAAAATGCATGGGTCTCTTGCTCAGGGACGGTTCTTTTTTGGGACATAGGGGAGTCATGGCTAGCCCAAAAATTAATTTTTTTTTTGTGACTTCAAACTTATATAAATATGGCATCCAAGAATTTGGTTTATAGTAGCGAACTAATGTTTTCAATTTAATTAATTTTTTTTATTCAATTGGCACACATTATATATATAATTCTTTTCAAACAAATGCTACAATTAATCAATTTGGCCCCCCAAAATTTTGGTAATATCCACCACTACTTAATACCCACTGCAAGTTGATGTTACAAAGGCATACGTTCGTGAATGGCCCATTGTCCTCACTTAGGGAAATCCCAATTGATTATTTATGAAGGTTTCAAATGAAAAAGTATATATGGAATTTCATTGGGCAGTCATTGACAGGGATTTACGAAACTCAGGTCCACTTGCCTATGGAATTTAAGTCACTTCTCCTCAATACATGCATCATAAACCGTTAGATATTGGAATTGGCCCCCGTTAAAAAACTTAGCAACAAAACAAACCCCAACAGCCAGGAATTAGCACTAGGCACATATAAAGAAGTCGACAATCTATAAAATAAAAATAAATCTCTTCGTGTTCTAACAATGATAGACAAGCACCCCTGGAAACAGGGTTAAAAAATGAAGACTTCCAATGATTTATTTATACATTTAGCAGTAGCCCATATATATAGGAGACTTACTAAGTTCAAAAATCTCAAACTCCTTCTTTTGCATCGCTATAGTTCCAATGTTTCGGCCATTTTTACAAGCATTCAGATATTTTGTTTCTATTTCTATGTTCTTCTTGACTATATATTGTGCAACTGAACTAGAAGGGCACAGGCCACTTTATGTCAATCTCGATACGCCGTCATCCTTGCAATCAAGAGGGTTTACTTTTTCCATCAGACAAGCATATGCAGGCCCAAGCCGCCGCGGACCAGGCCATCGGTAATAGAACTGAAAGCTGCTATAGCATGAGTTGGTGTTATCGGTATAGTTACGGGTTCATGGCTACAAATATTAGTTTGTTACGAAGTTTAGTTCTTGATGGCGGAGCTGCAAGTTTATTGGTCGATTGAACAAGATTGTCTTTGCATATTTGTTGCATTTTTCAAAATTTCAGAAGTAATTTAGTGAAGATAAACAGCAAGTAGTTTAGGAAGATATGCCACGGATGTTTTATAGCAGGCATGAAAGATAAATACCTCACTACTTAACTGCACAAAGTTTTGGATTTTATAATAAAATTGTGATGAGCTTAAAATATACACACTTTTATATATGTAAAATAAAATGTGAAATTTTGGGGCCTTAATTGAGAATTTGAAGTCAAAAAGTAGGAATAGGCCATCAATAAGATGGTATTGCTCAACTTATTTCAAATATTTTGAATTTTTCATATTTTGGTTGAAATTTTTAGGTAATCTTGTGTCGATTTTGGAAACAATCAAACAAGTAAACAGCTTGCAAAAGGAAAGACCAAAATTGCCTTATTGGACGACGGGATGGCTTAAGCCGTCTCATAGGTCAAGCTGTCCCGATGGGAATAGTGGCCCCCAAAAGAGTGTAAAATGGGACAACTTTGCCCGTCCTATAATGCATAGCCATCCCGTAGCTTACAATGAAGGCAAGAAACATGCAAAATGGGACGGCTTTGCCCGTCCTGAGTAACACGGCCTTTCCGATGTGTACAGAAGGTGTTAAATTCATGAAGATTAGTCGTCCCTGTAAACATGCATATACAAGGAAACTTGTTTCCTTACTGGGATTCCTACGGTCGTTGCCCTAAACCTATTTGTTAGAATAATTCTAGGGTAAATCAATTTCTTAAATTATGTATCGTATATTAGGAAATATTTAACTCCTTCCATGTACAGGTTCTAGCTAATCTCTATATAATGAGATTAGGTCTTTGTTAATATATACAGAAAATGCAAACCTTCTTCACTATAAACTTTTCTCTTTTCTCTTTCTCTTTCTCTTTTCACACTATTTAAGGGCCTTCTTAGCATGATTTTTGGGGACTTCGGTTAATTTTTGAAGAGGAGTTCAAGGACAAAAGATTAAGAAGAGTGACAATTCAAGGGCCAAGTTCTCTGATCCCTCAAGATTATCGCCTCAAGTCGAGTTTGGTTTTATGTTTTCTTTTAGTTTTGTTATGTTAGCTAAACAAATTAGACGGTTCTAGGCTAGTCGTTGATAAAACCTTTGTAATATTCATTGAACCCCTGTGATTTTAATTTTACATACTTTTTATCTATAATTCAAGGTTTTCATTACTTGTGAATTTCTGGCCAACTTTTACAAGTTTTGAGATTTTATATTCAACTATAAAAAGGTATTTACAAAATCTAACTATTTGTGTTATAGACATAAGGAACGCATAAGTTAGAAATGATCGTGCTCTTATGCGATCGATTAACTTAATTAGCGAGAATTTTTTAACAAACACAACCCTTGTACGCAATGGGTCGAGGTACCCATATGTGATCATAAAAGTATACACATAGCGTCCTTTGACACGTTTGTTTTACTTTCGAAAGGAGATTACAAATATTTTCGTAAATTAGATAGTGGAAATATGTATTGATTAAAATCAATAGGGATTTAATTGATCACAATGGGGGATTCAATTGACGATACCTAGGTTCTAGCTTGTTTTTATTGGTTTCTTTAATTTTATTTAGTTGCTTGTTTTTGTTTCATAGTATCTCCACTCACTTTTTGAAATTTAAACAATAGAGAACTTATAAGTTTGGTACTTGGTAACCTGTTCCTTAAGGGAACGATACTTAACTTTACACTTTATTATTTAAGCGACCCTTGCACTTGGGGAAAATTCGCAACAAATTGCATTTGAGAAACATAGAAGCTTGAATGGGGTTACATTATATTCTTCTTGGATTCATATATAGTTGTAACTATGGTTAATGGAAGTGGCGGCCACTTATAGTTAGGCGTGTATGTGTGCCTCATAATTTTAAAATTATTCAATATATATGTAATGGCTATCTTAATTGTCTTCTAGTGCATTTTTTAATGCCACTCGAGACCCTCTTCTTGTTTAAATCTAATTTGATCGCACTAAATCAATCATGTAGCAACCTTATGATTTGTCGAACGATCCCAAATATGCTGGCCTTAGATCGTCAACTTATCGACGACTACAATCTCGTTCTCCAACAAGAGGAAATGATTTGGTTCCAAAAGTCGAGAATAAATTGACTCTTGGCAGGTGACCGAAACACACTTTTCTTTCACGTTTCCACACTGTGCAGACGAAGACGCAATAAGATTCATACTTTGAGAATTAACGATGAATGGTGCTCGGATGCTAACTCAATAAAAGCTCATATCTTGGGTTTTTTCAGTCACTTATTTAGAGGGGACGGATCACTCAGTTGGGCTTTGTAGAAGTTCTTGTCAAAAGAGCTTATCTACGAAGACCATCCACGCTTTATTGAAGGAACCTAATATTGAGGAAATTTATCAATTTTTTTTTTTCATACACCTCTTTCACTATTAACATTTTTTTAATTTATTTTTTCCTTCTCTCTCCTCTATCAATATATATATATATACACACTCATATATCTTTTATCATTTTTTTTAACTTTTTCTTTCTTATTTATTTGTTAATCTCATAATTTTATTTTTATTTTAAATTATTTTCAATAATAAACTTAATAAAATACATAATAATATAATTAAAAAATATATTTATGTAAAAAATTCAATAAATATTTCAATTTTACATTCAAAATATATAATAATTTTTTTTTTTAATTTTACACACATATCACATATACCCGACCCACTAGTATGTATTAATGAAATATGAAAACTGCCCAACTACTGGAAAAAGTGGGATCTTCAACATTACCTTTTAAAACATAATTTTACACAAGTAACATGCATATATACTATCAAGAACGAAGCCCGAGAGGTGTGAGGGTTTTGATTGCCTCCCCCCTCTCTCATGCAAAGTTTGTATCGAATTAAATTCTTCATTATTTTTTGAAAAATTAAAATTCACTCCCCCTAAATTATAGAAGTATTTTTAATATTTTATAAAAACTTGGTGTCCTCCCAAACAAAAGTTTTTGACCCCCTGTACGGTATGAATAAGATATAAATATTATATAGAAAGAAGGATCCCGTCTGCGATATAATATGAAGAATCTAAATGTAGACATCCAACCTAGTTTTTATCTACTGTGAATCAATCAACTTACCAAGAAAACTCCAAAATTAATAAATTTCCTCCCGGTCACAAAACAAATCAAAGTAATCACTCCAATTTATGCCACGGACAGGTCAAAGTACTTGTCTACAATGTGCACGCACCTCTTAGGACTTGGTCAAAACAAAATTTCATATGCATTTTTTAAAACTTTCAAATTGCACATCCCATACTGCTACTAAATAATCAAAACAAATTCAACTAATTTATAAAAAATTTAATCACGTCCTTTAAATTGAATTTTCCGACTTCCCCGACAACCATTCAAATATTAGAACCCATGACTAAAAGTCAACACGGAGACCAAGTCAAAGATAAAAACAAGGGACATCGTTTCAAATGGGTAACCCCAATTTGTACTTGAAAGTTACAGCAGCCTTTTCGTCCAAGAAAGAACTGATGTCTTTAGTGAGACTCCGATTATTTATTATACTTCTAAATATACATGTATAGTTCGATGGGAACTTGCATGTTACAAATTACAATTCACTTATAGACCAAACAAAAAGAAAAACAGATTATAATTCACAGAACAAGCATGGAAACAAGCTGGCTATACGCCCTCCTCTCACTTCTCATACTCGTTATCACACTCCAATTTTCAGCAAAAGGAAGAAGAAAACTACCACCAAGTCCCACACCGGCACTTCCGGTATTAGGCCACCTCCATCTCCTGAAATTCCCTCTCCACCGCACCTACCATAACCTCTCTCAAAAACTAGGCCCCATCTTCTCGCTCCGTCTCGGCACCCGTCTCATGGTGGTGGTCTCCTCCCCAGCCATCGTCGAGGAATGTTTCACCAAAAATGACGTCGTCCTAGCCAACAGGGCTCGCCTCATCATCGCCAAGTACATGGGATACAACTATAAATCTCTCGCGGCTTCCCCGTACGGTGATTATTGGCGCAACCTTAGGCGTCTCACCACAATTGAAATATTCTCCTCAGCTCGGCTCAATGCGTTTCAATCCATTAGGCACGACGAAGTCAGGCTTATGCTGAAAAAGATTTACAGAGACTCGTCTCAAGGATTTGCGAGAGTTGAACTTAGATCCATGTTTGCTGACCTGACTTTCAATAATATCATGAGGATGGTTGCTGGGAAAAGATATTTTGGAGAAGATGCTAAAGATGAGGAAGCAAAGAAGTTTCAAGAGCTAATTGATGAAGTCTTCTCCCGGGCAGGGATATCGAACCCGGCGGATTTCTTACCGGTGTTGAGATGGATTGATTACAAAGGATATGAGAAAAAATTGGCGTGGTTATTTGGGAAGATGGATGGTTTCCTGCAAGGTCTGGTTGACGAGCACAGGCGGGATAAGGGTAGAAACACCATGTTGGATCATTTGCTTTCTTTTCAAGAGTCGGAGCCTGATAGCTACACTGACGAAGTCATCAAAGCTCTTATGATTGTAAGTTTTAACAGCCCAATTGTTCTGCGATGTTGCGATAGCCTCTGTTCCGATAGCGAACAGAGTGATGACAACATGATCAACTCTTCAATTGTGACATTCTTGATTTTCATATGACACAGGTTATGCTACTAGCTGGGACAGACACATCATCGGTGACAATAGAATGGGCAATGTCTGCTCTGCTCAACCACCCTGAAAAGCTGGACAGGGCCAGAGCCGAGATAGACAATCTTGTCGGCAAAGACCGCCTAATCAACGAATCAGACATCTCCAAACTTCCATACCTTCAGCATATTATCTCCGAGACCTTTCGACTATTCCCAGCGACACCATTGCTAGTACCACACGAAGCCTCAGCCGATTGCAAGATTGCAGGATACGACATACCAAAGGGAACAATCTTGCTCGTGAACGCATGGGCCCTTCACCGGGACCCCACGGTTTGGGATGACCCCACAAGCTTCAAGCCCGAGAGATTTGAAGCCGGAGAAGTGGGACCACCAAAGCTGATGCCATTCGGCATGGGCCGGAGATCGTGCCTGGGTAGCGGGCTGGCTCAACGGGTGGTGAGCTTGGCCTTGGGATCTCTGATACAATGTTTCGAGTGGCAAAGGATTGATGAGGCCTTGATAGATTTGACAGAATGGAAGGGGTTGTCTATGCCCAAAGTTGTGCCATTGGAGGCCAGGTGCAAAGCACGTGATGTGCTTGGAAATAGTCTTCAAGTAGCAGCAGCTTGAAATTAAACTTGAAATGGAGGATCAGATAAAATATGCCCCATTTGATAGCTCTAGTTCTGTGTTTTATATCTGTTGTCGTGGCCTGAATAAATGGTTTTTATGACTAATCCACCACCCCATAGCTTATGATCTTATTGTTTTAAACCTATTGGGTAACCCTACATAAATTAGGACATCTTTATGTATGGTAAGCAGTTCAGATCATCTGCTATACTACATCTCCTTCTTCTTCTTCATCAATATACGTCATGTGTATTGGCGAACAGTTGAAATAAGGAAAGAGAAAAATTTATAATATGTGAAAATTTTTAAATATTCTCTAGGAGATGTAGCACGATTGTGTAGCAAATGATCCAAACTGTTATGGTAAGATATGCTTAGGTGTCTTTAGCCTCAGTCCGGATTTTCTGCCACAAAATGGTACTACATCTCCTTCTACGCTAATCAATACACACAACGTGTATTAGTAAACGATTGAGATAAAGAAAGAGAAAATTTTATGATATAGGAAAATTTTTGAACATTCTCTTTCCTTATCTCAATCGCTTATCAATACACGTGATATATTTTGATGAATGTAGGAAGAGATGTAGTACCGTTTTATAACAAAGGATCCGGACTGCTTTAGCCTCACGCTAAAGGAAGGTTTCATTATTATGAAGTCATGAGTTTAAATCTTATCGATATACGTATCAATCTATTAAATAACAATTCATGATTTAGAGAGTGTTTAGCTAAATTTATTTTAAAGAATATAAGATGTTTTTGGGCTTATAAACTCCTACATCTTATTTTAAAAAATATTTCTAAAGTATTTGGATAAAATAAGACCATGTAGCTTATAAGATGTTTTTGAAGCTAATAAGCTGCAATTTTATTTGGTAAAAATTAGAGCTTATATGTTTTTTTAAATATAAAAATGATCGAAAAAATAAAGTAAAATTAATTTTATGTAAATAAATATTTTTTTGAAATAGTGGAATTTTAATCTTGAAAAAAAAATAAATATATTTATGTTATTTTATCTTTTAGCATTAGACAGCTTATAAACTGTTTGAAAAAAAAGTTGGGTGAGGTTACTTTTTTTTTTTAGCTTATAAGCTCCTGACAGCCCTTTACTAAAAAAATTACCAAATATTTTTAAAAAGCTTATAAGTTTCCAAACAACTTAGAAGATATTTTTACCAACTTATAAATTCAGCCAAACACTCTCTTAGTATTTAGCAGCTCATTTGTATTTGATAATTTATAATGTTAGTATGGTGATCGGATCAAGCAATATATTTATTTTAAATAGACGATAATAAAATGATAATAAACAAATGAAAATCCAATGACATAAATATTTATGTGGTTTGACTAACAACAAACCTACATCCGTGGATGAAGGAGAGCGATTCCACCATAATAAATTTTACAGAGAGTTACAATAATTAGAGAAATTATTCTCTAATTCAACCAACATCCCAAGAAGATAATTTCGTAATTTACTCACAAAAAATTAGCTCTGAAGCATTTTTCAACTCTCTATTTTTTAATTCTCCCAAATTACTTTCACTTAGCTCTCTCTGTTGGCACACATTGTACAATGTCCTAAAACACCATTTATAGCAAATTTGAAGCTTTAGCGTCACCTTTCGAAAACGTAACATGTATGTGGCCCCCAAAAGATTTAACTGAAAAGTAATATAATTGTTAATACTGGGGATTTAGTACAAGGTTCATATTGGTGTTTTATTAAATGACAATCATTTCCGCGCAAAGCACAGTAGAAACACCAGCGGCCCAATAAACCATTGCTTCTCCAACTCCAAGTTCCCCTTTAGGCTTCAAGCACTATTTTGGATCTTTTGTTCTGTGCTATAGTTTTATGTCGGTTATATAATTTATAATCAAATATATTTCTTTTCTGAAAAAAGTATATTTGATACCTTCAAGTAACATTAACTGGTGACTTTCAATCCTTAACTGCTTCAGATTAATTTCATTGTCCATTGATTCTTCATATGAATGGCATTAAGGTGCAATATATATATATATATATATATATATATAACTAATTACTCATTTAGATCTAATTACTTTTTATTGATAAGTTTTGACCGGCTGCCGAAAATTCAGGAAGTACTATTAGTATCCCTGCCGCCCCCTTTCTAGGCGACGCTAGCTAATGTAAACTCGTTCATTTAATGCATCTCAAACAAATTGATTCAGAAAGGATAGTGGTTATCCATTTTCAGAATTTGATACTAATTTATTTTTATTATATAATAATTTATATTTTTTTGTTATTTGACGATAGAGGATTACAATAGTTTGTTTTTTATTTGGGATGCATTTGGTAATAATATAGAATTATTTATAATAGCGAAATCATTAGATACATATATTATACAATGACAAGTTTACTTCGTAACATACCATACATTTGGTATTTGGTAGTATTATTTTTTTTCTTTTTTGTATGAATTATAAGAAAACTACCCAAAAGTCTTTTAATATGGGTCTCCTTGTATATATTCAAGAGAAATAAAGTAAATTATAACTCCTATTAATTCAGCCCAAATCAATTGATTTACACATCTCACTTTCATGATGGAATAGACTATGTCATAAATTGATATATTGAAATTGGACTTGAGCTTTATAAAAGGTTGAAAAAAATTTTGTCAAGCATAATTATGGGTGGGATATTCATATAATTTCAACCATAAATTCCTATCAAACTCAATCTTGAAGTATTGATACAGTTCATTACTTGTGATGTGGTCGGATTTTGTCCTGCGGTACACGTCACTTCGTCCTGGGAGTAAGTGTCCGAATCCGGTCAGGTATATCCGAATAGGGGTGTCTGAATGCTGGTCGGGTCCTATTCTGCAAGGATGGAGCACACGTGAGACTAGCCGGAAGTGTCTCCGGCGAAGACCCTCCGACGCTCAAGTCAGAATTCGGGCAGGTGAACAGTAATTGATATTCAGCGTATCGGTAGATAAAAGTTGTCTTACCCAATGAATAGTGTCGCCGTACTATTTATAATAATAAAAAATAGGTGGGCCGGACCAGAATTAGGTTGGCCCAATCCCGTTGCTGGAAACGGGCATTCGCCTTGACGCGCTGTGGGCGCGTGGGGTGCATTCCTCCGAGGATGAAGTATTGTGGACATCGAACATGTCATTTCATCGAGGGGTGTGGCGAACTCTGGCCGAATAAGGCCGTCAAGAAAGAGAAGGGCCTGATCGGGATAGGCCTGACACGCGGCGATAGGGGGATGGCGGCATGCGCTGACCTGGATCCGACGTGTAAGCTGAGGAGGAGCGCACGTGGCCAGGGTGGATTTGGCCACATCATTAGCCCCCCCAGTTCTCGGTCTGGTCGATCCTCGTGATACGGGCAGACCGGGGACTGTTCGAGGAGGTAGAGCCTACGACATCGCTCAGGAATTACCGATCAGGCATTGGCGGTAACTTCGAAAATTGACCGTTGGGATGTGACCGTTGGTAATAAATGCTGGCGACTGTTGGACTTCCCGAGGAATATTTTTACCGCCCTATAAATAGGGGCTTCGGGCGTGACTACGGGCGCGTCACTTTGCAATCGAACTAAGGTTTCACTCCGAGCATAATCTGAGAGCACCGAGCACCCGGGAATCATTTCGAGCACACCAATTCTTCTTTCGACCAGCCAAACCTAGGTACTCCCCTTTTTCTGAACTGTTACTTTCATGCTCTTCATTTTCGTTAAAGGAAACAATCCTTAGATATGAGCCGATCCGCGAATAGCTCGGATAGTCAAAATAGGATGGTAGGGTCCCTCGATCGAAGGGGATTAAGCGATGTAAATCTGTCAATCTCCGTGGAGGCGGAAGCCTCTTTTGAGGGGGCGACGTCTCGTTGCCCGGGCGAGGCGAGCACCAGTCGGCCCCGAGGGGGCGGTAAGAGCCCAAGTAGGGTAGAGGAGATGAGGCGGCGCATGGAGGCGGAACGCGGGGAAGCGCTTCTTCCAATGGGCGACGTGCCCGACGTGATGGTCCCCTCGTGGAGGCCCGTTTCTGAAGAGGCGGACCCATCCGGTCAGGAGCCTCTTCGGGGGAGGAGAAAGGCCATCGCCGGGAACCAGACAACAGTCAGTTGGGAAAACATCATAGCTAATAACACCGATCGGGATGTAAAGAAGATAATGAACCACTACATCCGAGGCAGGTTCGGGGTCATCTGGCCGAGCAGGGAGGATTCCATTACGAGCCCCCCCGAGGGATGCATCCCCATCCACTATGCTCACATCAAGAACGGGCTTAGATTTCCGATTCCGGCCTTCATTTCCACCATCTTAAATCGATTGAATATAAGCCCGATTCAACTGACCCCGAATTCATACGCCTCGATGTGTGCCTTCGTTGTTTTTTGTTGCTGTACCGGGCACAATCCCACTGTGGCCAACTTTTCTGATTTATATCAAGTTAACCACTCGAGCAGGTCCTCCCCGGATGATGAATTTAACTGTTTTTTTGTGAGCGCCAAGAATGGAAGGAAGCTGATCGAAACAGCTTCATCGTCCTACGGGGCGGACTGGAAGCATAAGTGGTGCTATATACAATCCGATGATCCATGGCCGGTGAGGAGGGTGCATAACCCGGAGGCTAGGAAGCTCTCCCTGGCCGGGCTGGGGTCGAGTAGTTGGACAAGGGAGTGGGTGCTCAGCCAGAAGGCCCTGGGCTTATTGAGCCCCACCTTCCTCACCCAGGAACGCTTCCTAGTAAAGGCCGGGCTCTCGCCGGCCAGGCTTGATATCGATCATGTTACTTTTGGTATTATTTATTGCATGTTTTTACTCGGATATTCAAGTCTTTATGCTCGATTATCGTCTAATCGGTCGGTTTTCAATTTTGCAGATCTCAGCGTGTTGGAAATGGGACGTATGAACTTGATCTCCAAAGTAGCCGGTGGAAGGAGGAGGCCATCTCCCCCTTCGGAAGAGGCCCGAGCCATAGCGGCCGCCACTGGTACTCCGAGGAGATCGGCCCAGGCGCAGGCACCAGTTCAACCGGCATGAGATCCTCGTCGGGAGGATGCCATCGATGTGGAGGAGACGCCTCTTGGCCGGAAAAGGAAAGCCCCGGACTCCACGCCACCGACGAGACCAACGGGGCCCTCTCCGAAGAAACCCGTCTCGAAGTCGGCCAAAGGCAAGAGGCCGGCTGATGGCTCCGGGTATTCATCGGAAGAGCTGGAGGTGTTGAACTATCCGGATGCCCCGGAACCTCGCTTCGGCCCCAAATATGGTGACCTCTCCGACCGTAGCATCTTCGGAGGGACGAGCAAAAGGTTGGCCATGAGGAGTTTCCAAAACGCCGTTTTTAAGGCCGATCAGGTCAGCCTGTCCGAGCTCGATGATGCGGAGCTGGCCTTGAGCATCGCCCAGGACATGAACACTCTTCAGCAAAGGGTGTTCCATGGCCTTCGTCGGCTGGAGGTCAGCCGGGCGCGTTGTGACAAGGCCGAGCGGGAGGCTCGAGGAAGCAACCTCCAGGCGGATTTGGATGAAGAGCGGCAGAAAAATCAAGTCGCTCAACGGGAGATAGCCGCGGCACGGGGGAAGACTCAGGCCCTGGAGGAGCGGCTCGAGAAGCTCGAGCTGGATTTCAAGACCAGGGAGTCCTTGCTTGAGCAAGAGGTCAGCCTCCTGAGGAAGAAGGCCAAGGAGGCCTTCGTGCAGGGTGAGGAGAGAGGCCGCCGCTCGATGAGGACCGAATTGATGGCCTCGGTCCCCGACTGGGAGAGACAAGCCGTCAAGCGGTTCGTTCGAGGACCGGTGTTCGAGTATGCTACCATCCTCCGCGGGGTGAACGATGCCTCCCTCGGATTTGAAAGAGCCTTCAAGCAGCTGAAGGCGCGCGGTGTTATCCCGCAAGATTTTTCCATGGAGGGGTACGGCCTTGATCTGAACGATGCCGGGGAGAAGGACGATGAGGATGATGAGGCGCTGCCGGCATATGAGGGTGCAGAGTTTGCACGAGTTATTTTCATTGTGGAGAGACAGGTCCGCAATGAGGAGCATAAACGCTTAGGGGAGCCTCTCTCACCGGATGTGGAGCCCGACGATCCCATCGTCCTGGACCAAGGAGGGTCACCTTTGGGGGCGACAAGTGCCCCGTCGGATGCAGTGGCGGCTGGCGCTGGGGCCGATCAAGCCGTGGAGGCGGCCATCGAGGAGGTGGCCAAGGAGATAGATGGCGCTTAAGCCATAGGATTTTAGGCCGGGCTGGACGCCCGAGAACATGTATTTTTGTTTTGTTTTTTTTTTTTTTTTTTTTTTTTTTTTTTTGAACTTTATTATGATCGATGAAATTTGTGTGAATGGTTAATGAAATTTTTCAATGGCAAGTGCCTGGTCGAAATACTATTTTCATGCTCATTTTTATCAATGGTTTCGGCCTCGAAATACATGTTATTTAATCTGGTAAGGGAGCATAAAATGTCCAATAATAAATAATAATAAAAAGGAACTTTGAGAACTTTGAGAAATAACTTGATAATCAAAAATCGAGCTGGGGAGAATAGAGTTCGTGCATAAAACGGCGTGTTTTAGCCGGAATCTTATTCGATGATAACGATGTAATTATTAAAACAGTTGAAATAAAATACTTCATGCGAGCTAGTTTTACACGCGATGTTTTTACTCGGGCCATTATCATACGTAGAACCGTCTGAGGTTCGAGGCGTTCCAAGGACGGGGCAGTTCCCTTCCCGACATGTCCTCGAGGCGATAGGCGTTGTTTTTGCAAATCTTGGTCACTTTGAACGGACCATCCCATTTAGGGTCCAACTTTCCCACAGGGTGAGAGACCTCGACCTTCTTGGTGACCAGGTCTCCGATCTGGAATGTCCGGGGACGGACATTGCGATTATAAGCACGTGCAGTGGATGCCCGGAAGTTGTCCATCCTTCGAAGGGCGGCACACCTTCTTTCTTCGGCGAGGTCGAGCTCGGTCAGGCGAGCGTCGACGTTGGCGATCTCGTCGAAGTGCGCAACCCTAGCAGATGGGTGCAATACTTCGGCTGGTATAACGGCGTCGGAGCCATAAACTAAGGCATACGGGGTGTCGCCCGTCGCAGTCCGAGGAGTGGTCCGGTATGCCCAAAGCACGCCTGGGAGCTCGTCGGCCCAATTGCCCTGTGCGCCGGACAAGGCGGTCTTGAGTCCGTGGAGAATTGTTCGGTTAGTGACTTCGACTTGACCGTTTGCCTAAGGGTTCCCTACTGAGGTGAAACGCTGCTCGATTTTGAGGCTGTTGCACCATTCCCTCACCCGATGACTTTGGAACTGGGTTCCGTTATCGGAAATGACGACCCTGGGGAATCCGAAGCGGCAGATGATGTTTTTCCAGATGAAAATTTTGACAACCGAGTCGGTGATCTTTGCAACGGTCTCCGCTTCGGCCCATTTTGTGAAATACTCGACAGCAACAATCACGAACTTCCTTTGCTCGGGAGCTTGAGGGAACGGTCCGAGGATGTCTATTCCCCATTGGTCGAATGGCCAAGATACCTCCACATTCACCATCGGAGCGGCAGGCTGGTGGACTAGATTGGCGTGCAATTGGCAGGCTCGGCATCTTCAGACGAAGTCGAAACAATCTTGCATGAGATTGGGCCAGAAAAACCCTGCCCGTGATACCTTTTTGACCAAGGACCTTGGCCCAGTATGGTTTCCGCAACACCCTTGGTATATCTCTTCGATAACTTCCCTGGCCTGCTGTGTGTTCAAGCACCGTCGAGGAGGCCCATCGAAGCTTTTCCTAAACAGGCGTCCCTGCCCGTCGAGGGCGTATCGAGAGGCCTGTTTCCGAAGTCTTTTGGCTTCGACGGGTCCCTCGGGGAGAATTCCATCCTTCAGGTAGGTGATTAGTTCCGCGATCCAATCCTCCGGGGGCTCGACGGAGAGTATGCACTGTCGCGTCCCCGACCCGGTCAAGGGTGTTGGCGAACTCAACATGGTTATTCTTCTTTCTTTGGTCCCTCTCATCGAACTGGCTAGCTTCGACAGTTGATCCGCCCTATCATTTTCTGTCCGGGGGATTTGCTCGAGAGAGAACTTGGCGAATTTTTCCTTTAACTTGTTGACCTCCTCGAGGTACTTCGTCATCGATGCTTCACGGGCGCCGTAATTGCCATTTACCTGCTCGGCCACCAACTGTGAATCGGTCAAGGCGACAAGTTCGTCCACGCCCTGGTCCAGGGCAATCTTCATCCCGCGGCGAGGGCTTCGTACTCAGCTTCGTTGTTGGAAACCGGAAATTCAAGGCGAATGGCGAAATCGAGCTCGTTGCCCAACTCATCCCGCAGATAAACCCCGGCTCCTCCACCTGTGTTCGTGGAGGACCCATCGACCATTAGGGTCCACGGAGTTTTTGGTTCCGCTTCTGCCCTCGGGGCCACCTCTGCTAAGAAATCTGCCAGGACCTGGGCATGAATCGCGGTCCGTGGTTGGAACTGGATATCAAACTCGCCGAGCTCGACGGCCCACTTCACGAGCCGACCAGAGACATCGGGTTTGGCCAATACCTGCTTTAGTGGCTCACTGGTTAGGACCACGATGGTATGGGCCTGAAAGTATTGCCTCAACTTCCGGGCGGAGTGGACCAGAGCAAGGGCGAGCTTCTCGATGGCCAGGTAGTTCCGTTCAGGGCCTTGGAGGAGCTTGCTGAGGTAATACACCGGGCGGTGTACCCGATCCTCCACGTGCACTAGGACCGAGCTGACTGCATTTGGGGATACCGCCAGGTAGGCATAAAGGGGCTTCCCCGGAACTGGTTTCGACAGCAGAGGGGGCTCGGTCAGGTATCTTTTTACTTCGAGGAGCGCGTGCTGGCATTCCTCCGTCCATTTCCAATCCGGCACCTTCCTTAATGCCTTAAAGAATGGGAGGTTCCGATCCGCTGAGCGGGATATGAACCGATTGAGGGCGATTATGCGCCCTACTAGCCTCTGTACTTCCTTCACTGAGCTAGGCGGCTCGATGTCGAGGATGGCGCGAATCTTCGTGGGGTTGGCCTCGATCCCCCTATGGCTGACAATGTACCCGAGGAATTTGCCTCCTCGGACGCCGAACGTGCACTTGTTCGGGTTGAGTTTTAGGCCGTATTTTCTTAGGATCTCGAATGTTCGAGCCAGGTGCCCGAGATGGTCGGACCCACCGCTCACTGCGGACTATCATGTCATCGACGTACACCTCGACGGTTCTCCTCCGAGCTCTTCCCTGAACATGAGATTCACAAGTCTCTGATACGTAGCTCCGGCGTTTTTTAGCCCGAAGGGCATCACGAGGAAGCAATACGTCCCCGTCGAGACGACGAACGATGTCTTCCCCACGATCCTCCTCGGCCATGTAGATCTGGTAGTAGCCTTGGAAGGCGTCCATCATGCTCATCAAACTCGCACCCCGCCGTCGAGTCAACGAGTTGGTCTATCCGAGGAAGGGGATAGTGATCCTTGGGGCAGGCTTTGTTGAGATCGGTGAAGTCGTTGCACATCCGCCATCGGCCATCGCCTTGGCAACGACGACCACGTTGCATAACCATTCGGTGAACTGGACCTCCACAATGTAGCCTGCCTCGAGGAGCTTGTTGACCTCCTCCTCGATGATTCGGTTTCGAGCTTCACAAATATCCTCTTTTTCTGCCTCACCGGCCTGAACGATGGGTCCGCGTTGAGGCGATGAACAATGACTTCGGGATCGATTCTGGAAAGTCTGAGGCCTTCCAAGCAAAGACATCGGCATTTGCCCGGAGGAAATCGACCAACATGACCTCGTGATGCGGGTCGAGGGTCATCCTACCTGGGTGGTCTTGGATGGATCGCCCTCTACGAGCTGGATTGTCTTGAAATCTTCCGCTGGCGTCATCTTTTCTTCCTCTAGCCTCCTCCGCTTTGCCGGGTCGATTTCGGAGGACTCGGGGACGTCCATTCGTGAAGCGGCTGCTTCGACTAGTCGGGGTTGCCGGGCTCTTCTTCCCTTCGACGGAGGCGAGTAGTAACACTTCCAGGCGTCCAGGATCCGACATGTGACTTGCCCGACCCCCGCGGGGCGTGGGGAACTTCATCTTAAGTGGTACGTGGACACCACCGCCCTAAACGCATTAAGAGCGGGTCGCCCGAGGATGATGTTGTAAGCAAACGGAGCATCAACTACTAGATACTGGACCATCATAGTCTTTCTTCTCGGGGCCTCCCCCAACGAGGTGGGGAGTTGAATCATCCCGAGAGGGACCACCTTGGAACCCCCAAAGCCGATGAGAGGGGTCTGTACGGGGGGAGAGCGTGTATCCTCCTAAGTCCATTTTGGCGAAGGTGTTGGCGAAGATGATGTTGGCGGAGCTCCCATTGTCGATCAGGGTCTTTGCCACGGAGTAGTTGGCTACGTCCAAATTAATGACCATTGGGTAATCCGGCGTGTCCTCCAGTCTTCTGTCTTCGGGATGTGTGCAAGATCAAGGTCGGAGAATTCGAGTGACTCCGACGTCGGCGTCGCTGCCTCTGATACGGTGTTGACGTGCAGCCTCTCATGGTAGTAGCGCTCTTCGATACGGTATCGGGCCTGGTCGAGGCGCCTCTCCACCTGTCTTCTTCTGCTCTTAGTGTCTCCACCACTAGGTCCTCCCGCAATGGTGTGGATCATCCCCCTGACCGGGAGGTTATCCTGTGTGGCAGGCTGTTTGTCGTCCCGACCGGATGGCGTGTAATCTCGTCGAGGAGAGCGAGACCGAGTCCTCTTCGGCGGCTCGTGTTCATCGTCCATGGAGGACGGGGAGTTACGTCGGCGGCTTCCCTCACCCTGGCGACCCTGTCCTTGCCTTTTCACGTATTTCTTGATCTCCGGACGGCCCAGGTCGATGAGGCGCTGTATTTCCTTCTTGAGGGCATAGCAGCCCTCGGTGTCATGATTTCCCACTTGCTTATGGAATGCACAATATTTGTTTCCTCTCGGGGGGGCTCCGTCCACGTCCTGGATCTTCCTTGGTCTTCGGAAAACCGTCGGGTCGCTGGCGTTGATTGTGGCGAAGATCTCTTTCCTCGACATGACCAACGGGGTGAGCTCGTTGTCTCGTCGTCGGTCCTTCCTTTCCCCGACCTGTGGCCTCCTTTTAAACCTCATGTCCTCGACATTCATGTATTGTGAGCGATGGACATGACTTTCTCCATGGTGGCCGGGCGCTTCCTGGCCAAATGGTCCCGAGCATGCTTGATTTCGGATGGCCCCCATGATTACGTCGAGGAGGAAGTCCATCTGGACGCTTTCGACCTTGAGCAGCTCGGTGTTGAATCGGTTAAAGAAGTCCCTCAGAGACTCGCCCTCCTTTTGTCGAATCTTATGCAAATGGGATGGGGGCAGCTTCGCCAGGCTTTTCGTCTGGAAATGGTTGACGAACTTTATCGCCAAATCGGCGAAGCTTCTGATCGAACCTGGGGCTTGGCGGACGTACCATTGCGAGGCTACTCCCTGAAAAGTCGTAACCAGCAACTTCGCGGCGAAGTCATCGTCGATCATGTGCACGCGCATGGCGTGTTTGAATTGTATTAGGTGTTCTTTGGGATCCGCTTCTCCATTGTATCGGGGCAAGTCGGTCGGGATTCGGACCCCTCTGGGTGCTCGGGCTCGTTGAAGGTCTGCGCTTAGCGGGTCTGCCTCGTCCGGCACGAAGTATCGCTGAGCCGACCCCTGTCCGGAGCGGTGAGATACCTCCTCGAGCTTCCGGTTAAGATCTTCCATCCGATGCGAAAGTTCCCCAACATCATCACGGGATCTTTCTCCGCGGCGGACCTCGTCGATCCTCCGCTGGATCTCCGTGGCCTGGTGGGAGATTCTTCCAACCGTCTCTGTGATTCCGTGCAGGATGCCCTGAGGACGCCCCCACAGAGGATTCTTCAACTTCCTCCGCCGGTCGAGGAGGCGGGGGCCGTCTCTCTCTGCGGACCTCCCTTGTCGTGGGGATCCGTTTCGCGCACCGGCGCGTCATCCCGCTCGGCGTCGGTTGCCCGAACGCCTCGCGGGGGTGCGAATTTCCTCCCTCATCGGATGAGGTCGCAGCATGGCAGCCGGGGGCGGGGACTGGGTTCATCCGCCTATCTCGTGTAGGAGCGTATTGAACTGATCAGCCGTCAGAACGACGAGGTTCTGTCCGGCGGGAAGGCGATAGGTGCTGGCCCGATGGCTTGCGGGGCAGCGTTGAGGGTGGATGACGTGAGTTTCGGGAACAGAGGATGGGCGGTGGTTTGCGGGCCCCTGACTCTGTTCCGGTCCTTCGTGTGTTTACCATTTTCTCACTTGCTCGAAGATAGAAGGCCCCTTCCTCTAGCGCCAAAATGATGTGGTCGGATTTGTCCTGCGGTACACGTACTTCGTCCTGGGAGTAAGTGTCCGAATCCGGTCAGGTATATCCGAGTAGGGGTGTCTGAATGCTGGTCGGGTCCTATTCTGCAAGGATGGAGCACACGTGAGACTAGCCGAAGTGTCTCCGGCGAAGACCCTCCGACGCTCAAGTCAGAATTCGGGCAGGTGAACAGTAATTGATATTCAGCGTATCGGTAGATAAAAGTTGTCTTACCCAATGAATAGTGTCGCCATACTATTATAATAATAAAAAATAGTGGGTCGGACCAGAATTAGGTTGGCCCAATCCCGTTGCTGAAACGGCATTCCGCCTTGACGCGCTGTGGGCGCGTGGGTTGCATTCCTCCGAGGATGAAGTTGTGGACATCGACATGTCATTTCATCGAGGGGTGGGCGAACTCTGGCCGATAAGGCCGTCAAGAAGAGAAGGGCCTGATCGGGATAGGCCTGACACGCGGCGATAGGGGATGGCGGCATGCGCTGACCTGGATCCGACTGTAAGCTGAGGAGGAGCGCACGTGGCCAGGGTGGATTTGGCCACATCAACTTGTAGTACCTATAATATATAGGCAGATTTCTATTTATTAAAAAAAATGATTCGGAAAACATAGTAGTTATCCGCA